>JAXGGA010010859.1:0-45023 GCA_038373865.1 Uloborus plumipes
GGATAAAATCAGATTTCCTTCAAACTAACTTTGTAAGAAAATGGTTTTGATAAATAATGTTTGTAAAGTACTTTTCTGAGTAATCTTCTGTGAGGACTCTGATTCCGACTCCGCAAACATGGCGGAAATGCAGGCTCAGAAAAAAAATGACTGACTGTGCAGACGATTTTTTGTTCATTTATTCATTTGTTTTATTTAATTTATTTATTTATTTAATTATTTTTTTTTTTTTTTTGGCAGACGATTTTTTTTGTAACAAAAATTTTTTATTCACGAGGGAATTTTATTCTTTATTTATATTTTCCAACTGGAAACGGATTAAAAGTGAAATTCGAGACATTTTATCAACGGACGAGTTTTTTTTTCTTTTTTTTTTCTTTCTTTGATAAAATGTGTTTTGATGTACTTTGTACTTTTAATTTTTTTTTTTGAAAACGATTGAGGAATTTTTCTACGGAAGAATTGTAACAGTTACATTCTTTAAAAGGTGCCACAAAACTTTATTTATTCATTTATTTACTTTTTATGTGTCTATTTCATCTGATGAGAGGGGTATATTTTGCTTTTAGAAATCAGCATTAAGTGCTAAAAAGGTATGTTTGACATACCCCCCCCCCCCCCACCACCAATAAACTCTGGTAAAATTACGCTTCAATTTAACAAGATATTTACTGCACTTAGTTTTTTTAATTCATGCATTTTGGATACCGCGACAGCAGCAAAAATCCTTTAAATTTTACCACAGGCAAAGCCGTGTCGGGTAACTCTAGTATTTAAATAATATTAAATGCTCTCTGTTTGTTTTATTGTCTGTTCTATCTATATAGAAAAGATGGTTTGTACTAGTGAGTCATGAAAACATCGTCCATATGAATATCATGAAATTATTTTAGTGTGCCGTGATGAACAAACAAACTCGCAAGTGTGATATAACGTAAAAAAGGTTGAGAAGCACTGGTTTAGACAAAATAAGTGTCTTAGTACTAATATAAATTGTATTAGCGTTTTCTATTTTAAACATACGTCTGATAAAGAATATGTATTTGAAAGCTATTTTAAAAGGAATGTTTTAGATCTTGGAGATGATATTTATTTTTAAATTGAAGGGCTCGGGTGTAAATAATAACCCCAAAAAAATTAAATAACTGCATTTTTAAAATCAAAGTTATGGCTTGTGAAAATTTCAAAAAATTACTGTAGGAAGTATTTCGATTTTAAAAACAAAGTGTGTGTGTGTAGATACATTATTAAGGGATGTGTTTATCCTTAAACCCTGTAATATTTCTGTACATATGCACACATACCATTGTTTTCACTAAATGATTAGAGTTTTACAATTTTGTCAGATACCACTATTTACGCCCAAGCCCTTCAATTAGTCTATTCAGGACTATAAATGCAAGAAAAAAACATTTTTCTCCTCAAATATTGTTGTTTAAAATCTCCCTTTTTTTTTCCTTGAAACATTGACTCATTCTGGGTTTTTTTTTTTTTTTTTTTTTTCTTTTTATGAGGTTGGCAGGTTTAGTATTGAAGAAAAAGTAGAGCCATTGAGAAAAAAATACAAAATATAAGATTATGTTAAATGTGAAAGAGGTTACAGTAAAACAAGTCAGCACTTTTTTTAAAAATTTAAAGAAAAGTTTTATGTTAGAGGCTAAAATTTAAAAAAGGAACTTAAAACATACCAATGCAGGTTTTGCTGCACACAACACTTGATTTGCTCAAATTATGTGAATTAATTAGGGACTCGTCAATCTTAACAAATGTTTGATCCCCAGATGCTCCGATCCAGGTCGCCCTTCGGCCGAACTTTGTACCAATATTAGGTATAAGCCCCGGTACAGCATTCCAATTTGAATCTTTGTCTCGATCAACTTTTTTCTTGTCTTTTCGATTTTGATCCAGCAATGAATTTGGAGGTGATCTCTTTAATTGTCCTTTCTGGAAAACAAGTATAAAATAAACTTTAATTCAAATTTTCTAAAATATTTCAAACATCAAGTAAACTTCTTGAGCTCAGGGCGGTTAAATATTTATAGCATAAAGACTTGCTTGACATGAGGACAACACTTGAGATATTTTTTTAAGAAGAGCAGCAAACAACACATAAACATAAAACATGGTGATCATTAAATCAATTGCGCATTGAAAGCATATTACTGCCACAGAATGTGGGTAAAAATACAATGAATTTATCTATCAAACTTAAAAGAAAGTATGAATGATGTTTCAAGAGTTATAAACAGTGATTTACCCATGATTTTTTTTTTTTTTTTTTTACTTTTCATACTCAAAAATAAAAACAAATTTCTTTCTTTCAGTAACAAATATAACGTTTTCCGCCTTTTTTTTTTTTTTTTTTTTTTGACTGATACATTGACTTATATGAAAAACTAATTTTTTTTTATTGCTGTTAATATTACTTATTTTTCGTAGTACTAACATAACCTTAATAGCAACTTTTTTGGGCCTTTTCTTATATTTTTAAAAACATTAATTTCATTTTGAAATTTATTAGTTTTACACTAATTTTAAAAACAGAAAAATATGCTAAAATTATTTTTAAACAATCTGTTACTTTAAAATTAGCTTTAAGTTAAATGTCCATTTAGTTTCAGCTTTTTTTTCTCTCTCTCTCTTAATACATACCGGCAACACGTGTTCTTAAAGCAAATAAGAATCTTTAAAAACTTTTTATATTTTCTGCAAGCCTGGATAGAAATATCAACTCTGCAAGAATACCAAAATATTAACTTTTCAGCATAATATATATCTTCACAAAAACTTTTTCAAAATGAAAGTTTTGTATTTATTTTTATTCTAAAAGACTTCATCTACAATGTACACCTTTCTTTTCTAAAACAATATTTGAATTCACTATTTGAGGGGGGAAATTGAAAAAATTCAAATAAAATTGCCTCAATGTATTGATTCAAACATCAAAGAAATTCTACTTTTAAGATTTCTAAAGATTATTTGGTTTCCTATACATGTTTTTGGCATCAAAATAACCTTTCTTTGTTTTTGTTTTTTCTAATTTAAACATTTTTCCACAGTTAGCATCATTGAGATTTATTTTGGAGTTAATATGAAACAAATTTTCAAATTTAGTTAAGAAAACATTGTGTTTGAAAGAGAAAATTAAAATTGCTTACATGAAATTCATTGATGGCACCTTTTTGACCCTTTTTTTTCCTTACTAAAAATTGCAACTTTATAAAAAAATAGATGCCTCTCAGCTTTCACATATGGGCGATTCTCTGTAAACTCGTCATTTTTCACACGAAATCTGTCCAGGCATGGTTTTTTGAAATGTTTGTGTAATTATAATACTGTTGCTCAGAAAATGAATCTATTACTTTATTTTGAAAGAGGGTCAATTGAAGCTTGTGTTTTTCTGATAAATTGTGATAGGGGGTAAGTCCCCCGCCTAGTGTAACTAGGCAGGGGACTGTGCCAGGTGACTCTGTTTTTGCTCTTTGTTGCTTAATATCTGCAAAATTATTGGAACAAAATCAGTTATGAGACTACCTATAAATTTAGGCACAAATCGTGGACATAAACCCCAATATGTTTCATAATTAAACTAATTGACATTAATATAATCACTTCCCAGAGGACTGTTTTCGCAACGACCCTGATGCATACTTTCATCACAAATGTGGTTCTCAAAATAAACAAAGTACCGTTTCAACACCGTTCTCAGCAATTTCAGCAAATTCACACTGATTGCTTTAAACTTCATATCAAAAAACATTTGCAAGAATAACAGATTTTTTCTATTGGAGCTTTGAATTTGTCTCAGGGGACTGTTTGAAAAATCTCCGGACAGAATTTACATGACAATTTTAAGCATTAGAAATAAGTAAGTAGACCTTATATCATGAAAAAAACATAGCTGCATTATTCTATTTTTAGATATTAATTTCCAAATTTATGTAGTGCTGATAAGATTTTTGGAATAGTACCTTGAAGTGTTAGATAATACAATTGGGACAGCTGTGTTTTTAGCCCTTAGATAATTTCTAGAAAAAAAGATTTAATTGTTATCGCTCCAAATACAATTGGGCCACAGAGTATTAATGCTTTACTTGCATTAAGTGCGATAATTACTTTATTACACTTTATTATTTTTAAAATACTCGGTCCGGACAGCAAATTACCAGTTTACAGAGAATCGCCCATATCTAAATTCAGCAGAAAAAAATACTGATTTGCAGTGAGGAACTGCATGATCATTTCTTCTGTAATTTTCCGCAAATTATCAATGTCAAATTTCTGGACTCCTAGTTCCATTACACAATAATCTTTGCAAATAGAAAATGTATTCCAAGTATTAAATGTATATAACAAATTATTAAATTCAGAGCAGCATCAGTATTGATGGGGTACAAGGGTACAGCCTGTCAGGGATAGTTTCTTCTAGCAGCATTTTTAACCCTTGTGGGTTCCTTGGGGTCATATGTGACCCCAATGCAATTTCTGTTTAATATATTTTGTTAATCAACCATTTGTTTTTAATGGCATTTTGTGGCTTTTATTCTTCTAGTTTTCTATTCAAAATAATGCTATTATTGTGTTTTATTTTTCCCGAATTGTATTTTTTGCACATAAGACCCTTGGGGTGACTTCCTCCAAAGGCCAAAAAAAGAGGACGTTGCAACTTTTGTCCAAGAGAACTGGACAGAAAATGCATTGAAAAATGTCATAAGTGTTTGAAATTCACTTGCAAAAATCATGTTTTTTCAGGTCTGTAACAGATGTAAATAAATCTACAGTTATTGTAAGTTTTGCTCTAAAATTATAATTTTAATTCATAAACTAAATTTTACTTTAATTGTATCTTTTTATTTTTTGTTTTTTTAGCATTAAAAAGTGTGTGAACTTAAATAATGCATGTAACATTCAATAATTATAATGAATTAATTAAAGAAAGCATTGGGGTCGTTTATGACCCCAAGGGTCTTGAGTGTAACTGAAATGGGAGGGACCCACGAGGGTTAAAACAATTTTTTTTTTTTTTTTTTTTTGAAAAAGAATTGCATTTTTGCAACGCAACTAAAAGATCATTTCAGAAAAGTTAGCATAAAAATTTCAAAAACTTTAGAGATGCTGTAGTTGTCTATTATAGCATGGTCTTATGTAAGAAAGTCACTCTCAAGGAATTCAACTATTATTTGAAGCATGTATCAGCAAAGCAGTGTAAGTGCCAAAATTAAACATTTTGCTGGTACAAATGGTAGAAGAAACTCTCGCGTGTTTTGGGGAAAGAAATAGTATTATTAGCCCTGATAGATGCTGCTCATGATTTGGATAAACTTTCCCATGAAAGCCTTCCTAGTGTAAGAACTTAAAAACTGTTACTCAAAACATTAAGAAATCTATTTGCATCCCTTTGTTTTTCATTGCTTCATTTTTACAATTCAATAATTTTGAAAAATCAAATAAATTACAGTCAAGATCAAATAATTGCTAGCACAATTCACAATGACTTTTTTACTTCAACTATTTTATAATAATGATAAAATAGAAGCAATAAAAAGATCTTGTGCATAGTTTAAAAATCCTTTTATAAAACAAAACAGCGAAATAGCCACATGAGTCTATCAATACAAAGTTAATGTAATTTATCTTCATTTTGATCAAAAAGAGAAGAAATACCTGATTGCTTCCAAATGTATAAACTTGGCCTTGGGAATTTAACAAGACTGTATGACAACTTCCAGCAGCAACTTGAATTACTGAAGTTGATGTATGAGAAGATGGAAATTTCAATAACGTAGGTGTACCTCTAAAAAAAGAAAAGCATTTCTTAACACCATATATAATTTTAAGAGAGATCACACCTTTGTTCATAAAAGTAAACTTAAATGAAAAATATTACCTAATAATAAAATCACCCTGTCCTAACTGTCCGTGTTGATTATTTCCAAAAGTATAAACATCACCAGTCTGAACCAACAACACTAAAACAAATCAGATTTTTACAAATATGTGACAGCACATCTATTCAAAAATACTAAAAAGAATAACAACCAATTTAGATAATTTTAACAAATGTGTGAATAAATTTCTTGTGAACACGTATTGAAAATAAAGTTTATTCATAAATAGTTTAAACAGAAAATTCTTACTTGCCATACAATATATACTTTAAAAGTTTAAGAAAGGAAAATATTACAAATGCCTTCATCGGTTAGTGTGAATGGCACTAAAAATGAATCAACATCAGCACATGTTTCCATTGAAGCCTGTACACCAATTTTTGTATGAAACCTTCAACAGTTGATGCTTAATTTTACATTTCTCTAATTTACGAACACTTATTATTTTGCGAACAGCTTTCCAGTCTCAAAAGTTTCTTACCAAAACTACTGTTTGACAAAATGAGGTCTTGATTTTATGAAAATTTTCAGCAAAGAGTATAAAATGAAGTGTCATCTACATAGCTTCTTGAGCACATAGTGTGTGCTGGATCGTTAAAAGTGCAGATCTGCGGATATAGATACAGATCTCAATTTTTTTACATATTTATTCAATTCTCAGTTGTCCATTAATGTCTGCCCTCCCCCTACTCTGATATCTTATTTTACCAGTGATGTAGCTAGAAAAAAAAATAACGAAGATACAGTTTGTGCTACTCCTTTGTCGATATTTGATTGGTTGTGTTATTCTTATCAAATGATACATTCTTGGGTGACTTTCTCATGAAAGAAATATAACAGAAATTACTTACAGCTTTAGAAGTTAAAGTAAGTCTCAACAGTAGTAACTATAATCTGTTACTTTAAAGTAGGAGCATCAAAGTCACAAATTTTGCGCCATCTCAATGGAACCCTAACTTGATAAACCTAAAATAAATTAATTGCCTTAGCAGTTTGCATGATGAGTACTTGATGAGCCCTTGAATGAGTGACCTTGATGTGCCCATTTTAAAGTAACAGATTATAGTACAAAGAAACATAATACTGCTAGGAAAGAACATTGCTTTAGTTTAGAAGAGTCTATTAGAGTTTACAATCTACAACACTAAATACTTAATGTCTCACTATTTAACAAAAATAAAAAACTAATTAACCAGTCTTCCCAAAACATACGTTATAACTTATATATAACCATAGTCCCAACATAGAAGCGAGATTAAGCTAATGTTAGTTCATAATTAAGACTAACTTTACCACACAGAAGTTTGATTTCAAATAATATATTTCAGATGCAATGGATTAATAAGTGACAAAAGAAACATTTGAATAAAGTGCATGGTAAGTTCGAACCATATCAAATGGCACTAGTTACTTCGAAATTTTCAATTTTGTCCTGTACCTTTGCTTCTGAAGTTCCCATATAAGAATTGAACAGAATTCACAATTAGGAAAGTTAAAATAATGTTAGTTTTGTACAAATGGATTGAGAAGACGCAAATTATGAGTTGATTTGGTTGCACTGGTTTTTATAGTACAAGAGGAAATTGTGCCATTATGAGTTGAATGAATTATGTCTTGTATCTACTACTTTTGATAATGCTGAAGAGTTGTTTGCAGTTTTTTTCACCGACATTTTAAAAATATTAATTAATGTCCACTTCCAGAAAAATATCTTTTACTCTAGGTTACTAATTAAATATAGAAGCTCATAAAACTATATCTGTACCATTATGATGTAAACCACAAGCTATTTGTATTACAGGAACCTCTGTAGGCATATTCATACGAGCAGGAGGCAAAGCAGTTAATTTTGTAGTTTCTCTTTCCTGATCGCTACCTACAACATCATCTAAAAGGCAAAATGATACTTTAAATACATTTCATTTTAATAATAAAATAAACAAGCACTAGCTGATCAGTGAGAAGCATTTGCACTTGACAGCTTTCTTTGAAAAATTCCATTTTTTTAACTAATTTTTCAAAAAACACACAAAATTACTTTTTTATTTTCTGCTGATTAAAAAGAAATGAAATAAGAACTAATTTTGTAGTTTTATGAAGTGTTAAGAAAACATGAAAAAGAGCACCTTTAAGAATGAATATTTATACTAAATTACCATGTTAAAATTAATATTTTCTTTCCCGGTCTTAATGTAACAGTACAACTGTGGTTGAAAATCCTACAATGAGTTAAGATTATATATTCTTGGAAATTTGGATCAAAATAAACTAGTGGAAAAAAGTCAATCAAAAGAGACAAAAATCATAACAGGATTGAACCTACAATCTTGATGTTTCTGGTGCTAGTAATGTGTAATAAAACACAGGAATTTTTTTTTTTTTTTTTTGAAAAAGTTTTAGACAGTGATTCTATGTTTCATCAATAACCGTCACGGTGTGCTTTAAAATGAGGGGTAAAAAATTAAATTCGTTTAAGAAATACAGCTCTTGTATGGTAACTGAAAAACAGGCTAGAGAAATAATATATAAGATAACTGGGAAATTATGTCCAATAGATTCTTTTGCAATTTAATGGCCAGAAATGGTTTCAAAGCAGCTAAATACAAAAAATCCAGCAGATATTCATAAGAAAAAATGAAGAATATTTGTTAAACACAACTGAAAAACTGAGCACTCTACAGTTGAGGCACAACTAGAAATGACGTTATCTGTTGTCATACTAGTAGTGGAGCATTCTAATAGAAGTTTAACTTTTGTACTTTTTAACCAAAGTTTCTAAAATTTTATTTTGATTTGCAGCTTTTTTTTCCTTTTTAATACAGGATACTGGAACAATAAAATAACAAGCTTTTCAGGTTTTAAATGATGATTTGTGATAAAAATTATCTTTGCTTCAAATTGTCAGAAACACAAAATGTGAAGAATTGGAACAGTAATTTAAATAAGAATAATTAAGCAATATATAGTCTTAATCCATCTTCCAGACGGCAGGTGCATCCTCTTGCAAGCCGCCCTGCCTCAAGATATAAATCAATGGTGACGCCTCCTCTGAGAATGAAATAAATTAATTGCCTTAGCATTAGCAGGATTGAAATACGAACAAAAATTATCTGACTCATTCAACTATAACATAATGGACGAGGCGGTAAACAGTGCTAAATCTAGGGGAGAAGCAGTCATGGCTCTTGCCTCAGGTGGTAACTTCTGATGGGCAGCAAATTCAAGTGTAGTGCCATAGCATGGATTCAAATGGGTCAGACACTCCTTGATGATACTAAAGAAATCCTAAAATCGTGTTCATTTAATATAGGAAAATTTACTGGATTGAGATCCCATTATGCCCTCTTCTTCTTATGGTTAGCAAAGATAACGACATTGAATCCCATAGAAGAGGTCAAATGTCACCAAACTTAGCCTGAAAATGTATTTTTCAGCCTCCAGTTTCGAAAAACGTCTGAGGGAAAGCACACAAAATCTCTTAGAATCTTGAAATAAATCTAAAATTAAGTTTTTAAAACTTCAATAACATTTTTTTTTTTTTTTTTTGAAAATGCTACCAAAGAGTATATCCCTTTTTCTAGAAATCATCAAAGATAGCCTTTAATATATCTTTCAGGGCATCCATTCAGAAAACTTTCAGCGAGATGCAATCCTTTCTTTAGAGTTACTGCGAAGGTGACCAACTAAAAGGATTTTTCGTGAAAACTATGCATTGAAATTTTTATGGAGGGTGTTTAAAGTGGTATTTAGGCATCATAGATAGCTTTTCATTGAAATTTTTCAAATTTCCTGCTTAAGGACCCTCGAACTTTAATGCCACTAAGGATAGCCTAAAATTGTGTCTCTCGGACTTTAATGTTAAAAAAATTTTCAAAAGGAATCACCCCCTTTTCTAAAATTTTCAATGGTATAGTATTTTGATATTTATGTCGAATTGCAACAAGGCAAAATTTGGTATCCACTATTATAATGTTCATTTATCACAAGTATAACTTCTACTGATATTTATTGTTACTTATATTTTAGTTTATTTTATATATAGTAATATAAGACATTGTGTAATTTGTCCTAGTTGCAGCAATACATATAAACAAAACATTTATTACTTCCCTACATAGTATGAGGTGGAGGGGACAATAAAAAATATGTATTGCTAACGTTATCATTAGTCAAAGTCAGGCCCTGGACTTAGGGACCAAATATCACCGGCCCGGCATCTTTCCCTAACTGCAGAAATTGAACTAAGCTCAGTGGTTCAGCAGCCTGTGGGGGCCCCAAACCTACTGTGCCCATCTTAGTTTTAATGACTGAGGGTTTTGGTGCACAAGAGCAGATGCTCTGGTCAAGAGGTCAACCAAACACCAGAAACCCTGGGTTTCCAAGAATACTTGGTACTCATTTTATCGGCCCACTGAAGAAATGAAAGGCAGAGGCTGTGCCCAACACGAAAAACAAACCTGGTGTAGAAGCGAGATATGCTACTCCTGAGTCACTGGGCTGCAGCCACAGAATCTGAGAAGAATAATTATTATTAACTAGCTGTGTCACCCAGCTTTGAATGGGTCAACCTTGAGAATAAAATATACCTCAACACTCAAATTTTGAATTGGTAGCCAATGGCTACTAACACCCCACAAAATGGTAGCCAAATTTCAGAAAATGGTAGTCAAACTTAAAATTTAAAAAAAAAGTGCGTAAAATGTGTACTTAGAAAAATATATTTAAATTTTAAAGCAATAATGAAAAGCTCAATGTTTATATAAACAATGCTCTAAACTGCTACCTTTACGTTTCTTAAAAATAGATGCATGACTAAACATCATACATCATTCATTGCTCAAATATATTGTCAAAAAGGTTAAAATTAAAGAAAACATATGAATTTCAAAATTTTTAAAACTCAATGACATTTTTGTTTTCTGAAACATGATTTGTTTGAAATAAGGAAGCACTTAGTTCTATTCAGAAATCAGAAATATTACATGAACAAGTAATATATGCTTTGCAGTTTGTTCTCAGTCTATAACTAAATTTTAAGATAAAGAAGGCAGCATAAATGATAAACATAAATAATTGCAAGTATTTTAAAATTCATTTCTTCCAGATGTTGGAAATATAAATTTGAACAGTATAAAAATGAGTAATTTCTAAGTCACAATAAATTTTTTATATAATGATACTGGAATATGTTATAAATATTTAGATATGATTCCATTTCAGGTAAGTGCATTATGTAGTTATTACAGATAATCAATCTTTGGCTAATTTCATATAATTATTGTAATCTAACTACTATTAAAAAAAACCTAAGCTCATGTGTGTAATTGAAATTTTTAGTGAAGAACAGCATTTTCAATGTAACTTGCTAAAAATCAAGAATAAAGTTTGATTATACCCATATTTGAATGTTCAAAATTCAATAAATAAGTTCTAACTTGCTCTTATGAAGAAAAAAAATATTTCTTTTGTTATTTGTTTTTGATACTTGTTCACAAAAAAAAAAAAATCAATAAAATTTAAGTTTGGACAGTACGGTTTAAACTCGGGCCAACACCTGTTGTAAGACACTTCAAAAATATTTTATCTGATTTTTTTTAGTATGTAGCAAGAACAGACATTCAAAATTTGGTAAAAACCCGACCTTTGGTCTCAAAACACTTTTCTCTTTCTTTTTTGGTTTTAATAACATAGTATAAACAAGCAGCAAAATATTCTTAAGTAAAAAATGATTATTAAACAAAAGAATAAAGTGAGTCAAGATATAGATGGTAGCAGATAATAAAATCCCTCAAAACTTCCACAATAATTTAAATATTATCAGGATGTAAAAAGATTGAGATTTCAAACGAGGCCGCAATTTTCGTCGAATCACGTGTTTCTTTGTTGGCATGGGCGTCGAACTACACTTTTTAGGTTCATGTCACATGATATGAACGACGAATTAAAATTAGGTTAATTAGTAAATAAATTACAAAATTAATACCTAAAATGAGCCGAGTTACGGTAGTAGATAATAAGAAGCCTCAAAGATTCCAAAATAATTGAGATATTTTTAGGATGCGAAAGGATTGAAATCCCGAACAAGGTACGCAACTTTCGGCGAGGCACATGTTATTTTGTGCGCACGGGCGGCAAATCACGTGTTTTTGGTTACATAATATGATATGAACAAGCAACTAAATGAAAAAAAAAAAAAAAAACCTCAATTAATGAGTAAAATGAGACATGTCGTGGTAGCAAATAACATAAGTCTCAAAAGTTCCAAAATAATTTAAATATTATCCAGGATGCAAAAAGATTGATAGCTCAAACACGGCCCGCCTGTTTCGGTGACCCACGTGCTTTTTGGCGGCATGTTTCTATGGTTGATATTACAATGAGCAATTAAAATTACATTAACAAATATATTACAAAATTACTGTATAAAATGAGCCGAGTTACGTTAACAGATAACAAAACGCCTCAAAACTTCAAAAACAATTGAAACATTATCAAGATGCAAAAGGATTAAAATCTCAAACCAGGTGCGCTATTTTTGGCGAGGCACGTGTTTCTATTAAAGAAGCGATTTATTTTCCTTAATTGTCTAAATGTATTTTGATGCAAAAGAGCCATATTTTTTTCCCATTCATATGTTTTATGAAGAAAACTTTATTTCGGAACGGTCATTTCCGCTTAAAATTGCGAATATGAACAATTTAAAACGAGACGTCATTTTGGAAACGCGTTTTTATTCGAGTGCTGCGAGGCTATAAATAACCATTTATACTGAGAAATAAAGTAAAAGAACGAACTTTAAGTCAGAAATGCACAATTTACTAAATCCTGCAAGAGATTTTTCTGTTTTTAGGATCGCATGTTTAGTACAGCGAACAGCGGAGTTATCGAAATTGCAAATTTTGAAACAAATTTACTGCCGCGATTTTCACTTCAGTTTTTTGTAACGTTGCGCAAGTGGTATCGTTAACAATACCTCCCCTCCCTCTTCTTCCCCAATTTATTGCCGAACTTTTAGTGGACAAGAGGACAATACCTTCGTCCCTGGCGATCTCACATCCGAATTTTAAGTGGATGAGAGTATAATACCACCCCCTTTCTACACCCCCGGCGATCCGACTGCCGAATGTTTAGTGGACAAGAGGGAGAAAAGGTCACATGTCAAGGTTAAAGTCGGGAAAGGGGTGTAGCATTTTTGAATGGTAGCCACGTTGGCGACCTCAGTGAAAATAATGATCGCCAAATCGTGAAAATTGGTCGCATTTGGCGACTGGCGACCGCGAGTGTTGACCTATAGAATAAAAGTTTTGTAAAATTGCCTGTCGGTCTAAAAATCCTGACTAGATTAAAGTCAATATTTTGCCGGTACGCAGTTCTAAAAATTCATCCATTGCCAAAAAATTTTCATCCCCCCTTACAGGAAAAGCCAAAAAATAAAAGCAAGTATAATAAGAGCAACTTTATTTGTTTATATTCAAGAAAAAAATGACAGCACCTAATCCTCAAGAATGAGTTTTTCAGGCTATTTAATTTCTTTCAGGCCTCGTGGAGACGTTATTAATAAATCCAATTTAAAATTGATTTTTACTAACTTAAAAACACCTGTATCTTTTTTCTAGGTGAATTTAGCAGTCAGGAGTTTTCAAAATTCTTCAGAAAGAAATCCCTCAAAGAAGTTCTTTACAATCTTTCTAATGAGACTAAAATCAAGAAGATCCGATAATTTATTTCGGGAAGAATGAGCCATTTTGGAATTCTTCAGTTAAAACTCGAATGGTTCTGCACTTTTTTGGCATTTGAAAAACACCCTTCAAACCTTCCTGGGTGCCTAAGTACCTCCCTGCTAAATTTGGTCCAGATCCGACGCAAACTGTGGATTTGTATGGGGAACATACGCATACATATATATTCGTTGCTTTATTTATACTGATAATAATTATTTAATTCTGCATCAACTTAAGTTATTCTTTCACTCTACAAGCGTACATTTGAATTTTACTAAACAATGGCAATTTAATCCAATTAGTATTTATTTTCTGCAGTTTCAAGTAATTATTTGGTTCTGAAATGTTATTTTGGTTTAGTTAAATGTAACTCAAGCTAATTTATATTGATTTAATCTTATCAATATTACTACCAGCAATGCCAGGTAGCTGCTCTCTTAGTATGAAATTAAAAAATAGTAACTAGAAGTCAAAAACATGAAGCATGTTAGAATGTAGCTAAATATGTCATAATTAATGAAAACATAAAATAATTTTAGCAAAACAATTTAAAGAAGAAAAAAATCAAAACTGCACTAAGGCTTGATACATTTACACTTAAAAAAAAAAAAACATTTTGCTCCAAAGACAATAAAGGTAAAGCTAAATTGAAGCATAAACAACACAGATAAACACAAATATTTCTTATTTTAACATGCAAAGCATAAGACATCATAACTTTCATGGAAAACTATGGATAAAAATGCAAAAAAAATTCAACACAATTCAATATTTTCAAAATGTACTACTTTAATCATTTCAATTTGCTTCATAGAAATGCTTAATATGCTAAACATCTTTTCAAATTTTAGACTAAAAATTACCTTTTTACACTTTAAAAATGGATCTTAAGAATGTATGCAAGATGCAAGATAATAAAAGCCAACACACATCTATACAAAGAGTGTACTTTTTAAACTTATAACTAAACATAATACATACCAGCAATAGGTGGTGAACTTTTTTCAGCAACATCACTGCGCAATTTATTCAATCCACCCAGACCAGATTTCAAAGCTGTTTTAACAGACTGCACCATCTGCTTTCTGCGCTGTCTAATTCTATATTCTTCGATTCTACGGCGAAGTCGATCTTCAAGACGTACTCCAGCACGCCCTTATTAAAATTTAGCTGTTAATTTTTACTTTGGAAAAACTCATAAATTTATTTCAGCAATAAAACACTCCCATAATTCTCATTCAAGTTGGCACAAAAAATAGTTTAAACCATATCCATTAAATCATGAAAAGAATATCTTGCCTCTGTACTAGCAGCTTGTACCAAAAACAAAGTTATTAGGCCGAAAAAAATTAAATTTTAAGCAAAAGATAACAATATACTTAAAATACATCAAAATAAATTTGTGATTTATGGTATGAGGTAATGAAAGTTCGTGATTAAATTACACAACAATAATAATAAAATAATAGCTATACACATCAATTGATTTCCTCTTTTTGTTATATTTAATCAATGTTCAAATATTTTTCAGGAATAAAAATTATTCACTGGTTTTTAATATGCGGTATTTTCTACAGTTTGTGTAAAATAAAATCAGTTCAGTAACATCAATTAAAGCTATTTCATACTAGTTGTATAATGAAATAAAATTAAATTATATAATTAAACTTAAAAAAACACTGTGACAGTACTAACAAAAATTAGCTTAATAGAAGTTTTATTTTTTTTCTTTTTTTTTCAATATTTCAAGCATTCCAATAAACATTTTCATGATGAACGACAGACAAAAAAAAACAATTATGGTTTCATCCAGATTATAGTTTGATAAAAGCTGCTTGAACAAGTTCAAAATTGAAACTAGAATACATTATAATTCTCAAAAATCATGACTTTCAGCTTTCAAAAATATAAAAATATTGCAGTCATGAAAGTTATGATTTATAAACTAATAAATTAAAAGCAATGCATGTATTTAAACAAATAAACAAATGTAAAAGCTATAGAAAAGCACACAGCCATGCTTTGCTAAAATTAAAAACACACCACAAAACAAATAGTTCAAAAAATACATTTTGTTTCTACTTACCACACCGTACATCGAAGACTATTATGTCTGTCTGCTTATTATCAACTAACCCACCAGCCACAAGCTGACCCCAAGCAGCAGCAACATCAACATCTTGATCATTTTCTCGGGCACAGGATCTGCAGCAACCACATTCCATGCATCCTGAATCACCAGCACCACATCCACAAGGTCTAAAATTTGAAATAAAAGCAACATAAGCAAGGTCTAACACACCTAAAATTAATTTTTCTGATAGTCTTTTTTTTTTAACATAAAAAATTAAACAATGCTGTGTGATGCTAAACCAACTGGCAATAGGAAAAGCGATATGTAGAAATTTAAGAGATGCAACTGAAAACCTTTGGGGAAAGGTCTGAAAAAGTTAACTGTTAGAAAAGTTTGGGAAAAAATATGAGAGGGGGAAATCCAACTTGTAGCTGTTCTCAATAAAAAAGACATTGTGCAGTTTTTTTTTTTTTTTTTTTTTTTTTTTTTTTTAATCTTGATCTAAAAATACGTAATAAAAAACTTAAAATTAGCATTTCAGAAGTAAACAAAGCCATTCATGTACATGATGAATGAAATAGAAGGGGCTCTTTATTATAGCTGAAAATTAGCGGTCGCCACTCAGCACGTGGCGATTAAAGTTGAAAAAGTGGCGATTAAAAAATGTGGCATCGATCGCCACCCTTGGTCGCCACTCTTGCTCAGTCACTCTAAACATTCCCAATCAAACCACATTTCCCCCCTCCTGTTCTGCGCTACTTCCATGTATTTCTTTCCCCACCTCTTCTCCACATCGCTAGAGGCAGAAATTGAGCCACAACAGGAACCGCCATTCGTCATTTGCACTTTGAACTTTGAACCCTGCACGTGCCACCTGCTTTGGAATAGCTGCTCAGCGATCACGTGGGGGAAAGCGCAAAATTGAAGAAGAGGAGTCACTTAAAATAATATCGTTTTTTCGTTAAAATGTTATATATTTTTAAACAGTTTTAATAAGATCAATTAAATCTCAATAAAAATTTAAAAACCTTTTTCTTTTTCAGAGCATAAATAAATAATTGAAACTTATCATACTATTTTAATCAAGTACATGATGTGTTTAAATAATTTAACTCTGGTTTCTTGTTTTTAGCATTATTTATTACTCTATTTTTAAATGTTTCCAGTTGTTAACTAAAACTCATCATTATAAAATACATTCTTTTAGTCAGAAAATCAGCAAATATATATAAAGAAGATACGTATAACTACCGTATATACTCGCGTATAAGTCGACCCCCCTACGTTTTTAAGGAAAATCGGGGAAAAATTGAAAACCTGCGTATAAGTCGAGACCGCACTTTCTGAAATGATCGGGAACCTTTTGCTGCGATTTTTAAATATAAATGTTTTGAAAAGAAGGAAATTGAAATGCACTTGAACATTCTTGTGTTAAAAATAGCACGATTGTCATTGTTTTTCACCAAAAGGGTTCATTTTTGCGATCTCGATTTTTGTAAAACGGGACCGATCCGGGAACGTTTTACCGCGATTTTTAAATATATAAGCATTTTAAAAAGAAGGAAAATGGAATGCAGTGAGCTTTCTTGTGTTGAAAATAACCCGATTGTTATTCTTTTTTACAAAAAGAGTTCATTTTTGCGATCGCGATTTTTGTAAAGGGTTCGATTTTACGATCGCGGTTTTTGTAAGGGTTCGATTTTGCAGCGACGATTTTTGCTATTTGTTGCTTTTATTTTGCATTATTATTATCAATAAATTTTGCGATGTAGCCGTATTACATTCTGTTTCAAAAGGATAAACACCATCAATCGGAAAATTCGCGAATTCGCAATTCCCGCACTTTTCACGACGTCGGTCGTTTATTGTAAATATTTATTCTTTATTTCACAATCAAATCATGCAAAAATACAGTAGAATGTATGAGTATTTACTTCTTTAGCGTCTGTTTAAAATAGTTGGACTGAATCTGAAAAATCTCCTCGTTTTTGAGTGTTTTTTTTCCAAAAGTTGTTCGGGAAAATTTTTCGGAAATTCTGCCCCGCGTATAAGTCGACCCCCTAACTTTCAACTTCATTTTTTGGACTAAATTTTTCGACTTATACGCGAGTATATACGGTATGCATTTTTGTTCTACATAAAATGTTAATTAAGTATTATGAATAGAGTATGAAACTGGTTAATTACTTTTGAATTGATCTTATTTATGACTGAGCAAATGGGTAAATTTTGCGGTTCATGTAGAAATATATAACAGTTTGAGATGTTGTTTACAAAAAAAAAAAAAAATCATAAGGGTCCCTATGGTTTGCAAAATCAGTTACTAATGCTCTAAAACTGAACTTTTCCTTATTTTAGGCTGTACTTAAAGTTTAAGTTCTTTTCTGTCTCTTCTGTAAAATTTTGTGCTTTTGAGTTGTATCACCTTTCTTACGTGAGCGATATTCTGATACTTTTTTTCGTTATTCATAAAAATTTGAAACATAAAGTGAAGCACCGTTTATGCGATTTTAAAGGGACTGTATAAAGGAAACATACAAATAAATATACAACTTGTTAGTTTACATCAATATGTATTGAACGCTTCTGGAACCCATTTAAAAACATATAAAACATAAAACGTATTAACAGTGCTTCGTTAGTTGCAGTTTTAAAAAGTGGCGACTAACTTTAAAAAGTGGAGACTAATATACTTGAGTCCACTGGCCACTGACTACTAACCAAATTTCCTAGTTTTCAGCTATACTCTTTATCAAAAATTTTCATTTAAGACAATATCTACTCACTTAACTATCATAAGTTAAAGCTAATTACACATTCTTATCATTCTTGTGCCATATAAAAACAATATTTGTATTCTTATGCAAGACTGAAAAAGTTAGAGCAAATGGTTAAGAAGAATTAATTGAAAAATATTATCCAATAATATTGAAACGACAAAGAAAAAACTGTTTATCTATTAGTTATTAAAACAATGAAGAACTGATCATTTAGCTTGAAAGTGAAAAAAAATGTAGACGTCAAAATGTATGTAAACTGTTGATCAGAGAAAATAAGGTGTCAAAAATGGAAATTTTCAGTTCTCAATTTATGAAAATTGAAACTAAAAAGTGTATAATTGCAGTTTTAAAACAGTAACAAAACAAGGAGAGAATTTTTTAAAAAATGACAGATAGTTTTACGGTCCAGCAATGAAAATCTCTTCTATTTAATACAGTATTTTTCAGTTCAAAACATTATGTATACCCCAAAGGAATTATTTCATTATGAAAATTACAACAGATAACAAGAATTGTCTTCAATGAACATCAAAGCAAAACTACTTACAAACCAGGATTTCGATCAGGTCTGCCTCCAGCTATACAACTTGCTCCATAACCTGTACATTCACCACAAACTGTGCACACCATACAATGATCATGATTCCACTGGTGTCTACCAGCAGGACAGATTATGTCAGGCTCTTCAGATTCAACATCTTCATCTTCTCCATCTTCTTCAGTTGCTGTAGCCATTGCAATTGGTAGGGTTGCTAAAATGATTTTTCCTTTGCTTCAATTATCCAAAAATTGATTTGAAAAACATGCTGAGAGTATACAGACAGATGTATAACAGCTCACCTTCTCTGTTTGGGCCATGAATAAATTCCCGACCACATTGCCCTTTATGGTTGATACCAAATGTGTATACATGTCCTTTATTAGTTAAAGCAACAATGTGAGCTTTTCCCAATGCAACTTGAGTAACAGCTTCTTTAATGTCGGTAACAAATCCTGTTATAAAAATTTTAAAGAAAGTTCAGATCCGGCAAGTCAATATTGAAAAAGACATATTTTCTATTTTCAATGAGTGAAAGAAGATTGCAGTCACTGACTAACAGGAGTTAAATAAATAAGCAATTAAATAAACAAAGGTGGAAAACTCTTGCGTAAGAACCAAATGCAAATTAAATAAACAAATGTAGAAGACTTTTGTGTGAGAATCAAATGCAAATAACATACAACTTGGGTAATGCACAAATGTCAACAGTTCTTTGAAAGTTTTAGACATTCCTTCTTCGGTACTCAACCAAACAGTCAAAAAGTTGAAATAGCAATAAATGTAGTGTATTTATCCAATACAGCAGCCGCACTATTATGAATCACATTTGTGCTAAACAGTTTTAATTCAATAAAGCAGCCGATTCAATAAAGCAGCTAATTTTAATAAAGTTGGATTTTGTTTTGCTTTGTGCGTTTGATTCATTAAAGCAGTTGATTCAATTAACTGGCATCCGCTGTATTCATTTAGCTAGACTGATTACTTGGGCTCATTTGATTTGATATTTTAAGTAAAATCTCTACTAATAATAAAGCTGAAGGTGTGTCTTTCTTTCATTCTTTCTGTCTGTCTGTCTGTCTGTTACGCGCATAGCGCCAAAACGTTCATTTTCATGCCACTTGGCACAAAATTAGTTTGTAGCATGTAGTTTTGCACCTCGAAGCGATTTTTCGAAAATTCCATTTCGTTCTTTTTCTAGTCGAATTCTTAGCGGAAATTCGATAAAATAGGGAAGAAATATTTCCTACACATTTTCAAGTCTTATGTCATTCGAAAGCTTGAAATTTTCTGAACAAAATGATGTCAGTTTGAAGTTTCAAAGAGCATTAGAAGAGCTGTAATAATTGGTCTTAGAATCCCGGAAATTCAAGGCTTACCTGCAGCAAAGCAAGCCAAACGATTCTAAAACGGTTCAGCTCGAGAATAAAATTTGTTTGAAAAGAGAGATGAAATGAATTACAGGGCTCGCAGTAGACTTTTTCAAAATTTTAGGGGAATTTTAGGAACATTTTGACAAAATTTTAGGAAAATTTTAGGGGTAATTTACGATTTTCTTTAACTACAAATATGTCCCTAACAGTCGTACCCGACAAACCAAAACTGAAAATGCATTTTATTTATTATAGTATAAATCAGAACCTTCAAATACTTCCACAAAAAAAGTCGAAACAAAAAAGAAACAATGTTTTGATGTTATATAACATGTTCAAAAGCCAGGCGGCACTTTAACTTGCAGACATGGTTTCAAAATTTTCCCTTCGAAAGATAAGGGCATCAGAGTTTTTTCAGTTGACCAGCTTCTACAGATATTAATCCTGTTCAACAATTACCTCCATAATGTTTTAACTGCAGCAGCTTTCTACAGCTGTTTTTAAATGTTATTTCACTAGACCCAGATATAATATTCATTCTTTCTTTGAACTCATTAATATTTTTGTTATTTCAACAAATCTGAAAATTTACATTTTTTTTTTTTTTGTTTTTTTTCCCCAATAAATTTGTTTTCAATTTTTTTCTTTTTCATTTTTGTTTTTATCTAGTAAAATAGCAGTGCCTAGGAAACAGTTCGTAAAGTTAACCCGATTGGCCTGCTATGTTCAATGTTACGAATCGAAAAGAATCTTGTATCACCAAACAATTTTTAGATAGTAATTTTCTTTTCCCTCATATTGAATATAATGTTTTGATTTGAAACTAGCAGTGTAATATCTACGAATTGTCAAAAGCCCATATGTTTGCTTTTCAACTCTGCCTCCCTCTGCCCTCAGAGTATTGTGATATTTTAAGTAGTGTAAACATTTCTGAATATCAAATTAAGCTGCGGCTACAATTTTATGTATGCTACCTTAAACTCCCAATCAATAACACATGAAAGTTAATGCATTTTTAAGAGCAGAAAAAGTATGCAAATGGTGGGAAAAAACTGTTAAGTAAAAATTTTAAGGAATAATTAATAACTATAATTGACATAACAACCCTGATTTTGAATAGAAAATGAAAGTAAGGAAAAGAAATCATTGGCTTAGTACAAGTCCCATCTTTTTACAACAGTTCACTAAGTTCATTAGATCTGTTGGATTCCCAAAAATTTTCAAAATCTTATTTGAGCCGATAACAAAGTTCGATGGGGAAGAAATGATACTTTTTAAGAATGCTCATAATTTGA
Source organism: Uloborus plumipes (assembly GCA_038373865.1). Classification (NCBI taxonomy): domain Eukaryota; kingdom Metazoa; phylum Arthropoda; class Arachnida; order Araneae; family Uloboridae; genus Uloborus; species Uloborus plumipes. Next base: position 21,670 of record JAXGGA010010859.1, read on the forward strand.
ACTGATTTAGATGCAACAGGAATGACATTTTTGAATGAGTTGACATTGAATGACGAGCCAACAAATAATCTATAAACAAAAGAAAATTAAACAAGGTTCAAACTAATGGTACGAATAAAATTATCAATGTCCAAGTGGTGAATTTACATAGTAAACTAAAATGAGCGAGTTTTATAGAAGCGGATGCAAACAGATTGCGAAATTCGCAAATAATTGAACTTAGGCGTGTAAGAAACAGCTCAAAGCCAAAAAATTTTACAGGCAGGTGGTGTTTCATTCAGGTAGAGTGGTGAAATAGCTGTTTTAAAGTTAAATAGTTGGTTTTTAAGAGGAAGAATTTTAAGTCTGATCCAAGATGAAAAATGGTATGAAGAATGTGTTTTTAACGATATATTTTGTAAAATATCTATTTATCACATTAAATACCAAGGGAAAAGTTTGCTTTTGGCTATAAAATACTTTCAGAAGGTATTTTAAATTCCCCTAAACAGCTCCTGTAAATATTTATAATTTTTTTAGGAATGCCACAAAATTTTAGTACAATTTTAGGAATTTTAGGAGGTCTGAATTTTTTTAGGAATTTTAGGAATTTTAGGGGGAATGCGAGCCCTGGAATTATTTTATCAACGGAAATCAACTTTTCATGTTGTTACAATGGTTACGTTTTTATTTCATTTATTTGTTTCGCTTTTTTCTCTTAATAATTTTAAAAATGTATTTGTTTTTGTAGCAATCCACACTCCAAACCTTATTAAAATTAGTCAAATGAAATGCAATAAAATAGTGATAAGATGGCACCTGTCAATCAAATGAGAAATCGAGTCCTTTCTTTAAAATTGGAAGAGAAGGAAGAAACTGACGCGTACCATTTTTGTGAGTTTAGAGATATTTTGGCGATCTGACGAGTTGTGTAGAAGAGGGAAACATTGTTTAACCAAATGAGGTCAAAAAAGAAACAACATGATAGTAAACCATTCTAAATTTATCGTCTGGCAAAACATATTTTATTTCCTTTTTTTTTATTTCAATATAAATTGCAGTAAATGGCTTGAGTGAACGAGTTTGGCTTTTAATTTATCATTTGCTGGTTGATGTTTGTCGATGCTTATTGTTTTTATTATCATGGTGAAGAATAATGCACGAAATTTCTATTATTTTGTTTTTGAAGTTAGGAAAGAAAACTTTCTTCTTCTTTTAAACTTTGGTAAGATTTCTGTTGGTTTCTGTGAGCAGCAAAATTGTTCTTATTTTCTCTTTTGGCTTATTTTTGTGCACCTCCCCTTGGGGTTGCATTCGAATTTCCCCAAGGGGGGGTTTTACCCCTTTTATGGGGTAAAGAAGTGTTAATTTCAATGCAGACAAAAGTGATATGAATTGCCGCAACCACTTGGCGAAATATCGCCAAGCTTTTAGTCGCCAAGTGTTTGACGCCAATTTGGCGACAAATTTGGCGAAAAAATTTATTTTTTTATTTGGGTTCAATTTGGCGCTATTGGCGACATTTTGCGAAAAATCCACTGAATGATGTTAAAATCGGCGATATTTAGGAGATTAATCATTGTAAAACATTTTTTTTGCATTGTTTCGTGGCAAACAAGGGATGTAAATGTTTGAATTGTTATCTTGCTCACTCCAAGCACTATTTTAGCACTTAAGGCATCTACTAAGAAATTTACACGTAAAAGAAAGTAGTGTGGGGTCCATGTTAAATTTTTATATATTTCTTTGAAAGAATTATAGTTGAATTATAACTAAAATAGAGTATTTTTTCTGCTTTATCGATTTTTTACAAATGAATGTTTAAGTTTATACCACGGGCAAAGCCGTGTGGGTACCACTAGTGAGATATATAAATTTATAGGCTAAAATACCATAAGTTTAAAATTATAACCATACTACCCTTAAAATAATGGTTACTATCTGAAGTAAAATTGTTACAAAGACTGAAATAAAACTGCTATAAAAGTTAAAAGAACATAAAATAAATTATTTAATGACAGTAAAATTTTTACCATCAAAATTGAGTTCACATTTCTGTACCTCATAACCAGACTAACGTAAGTCCATTTTCGTTATTTTTCAGTAGAGGGGAAAAACGATGTATTCGACAATCGTTTTTCCCCTCTACCGAAAAATGACGAAAATGGACTTACGTTAGTCCGGTTCTGAGGTACAGATTTAATTTAAAATCTTCTGTCAAATAAAGTGAAAACACAACAACGTATTTTTAAAAACTTTCATAATAAGGTGCAAACAAGCAGTTATGTCCTAAAAAATTAATAGCAATTTAAAAAAAACATAATTATAAAAAGGGGGGGGGGCATTTTACCTATATTGGGATCTGCATGAGCTGTATCTTTCCCAAATAAAAATAATTCACCACTCTGAGAAACTAATGCACTTGTGCCATTATTGCATGCAGAACTAACTATATGATGTGCCTCTAGCTTGATCATCTTTTTGGGTTTAGTTGGTTTAGGTTGCCGTCTTCCTTTACCTGTACAAAATAATATAAGCTAGTACATATAATTACTTATTTCTTACTTTATAGAATTTACACATTTATAAATTTTTAAAAATGAATCAAATTCAAACACAGCTGACATTGTATGTTCTATAAGAACAGTTTCTTGAAATATAAAACAGAAATAAACTAATATATACTTTGATCACCATCTTCTCCTCTACGAGCAGTGCCAACGAAAAAGGCACTTCCATCTTCTGCAACTAAAATAGCATGTTGTCCATCATGTCCAACTGAATACTGAATTATCTTTGGAGATTTTGTGATTGGCAATTCAGCCCACTTTCCTGCAGCAGGACCACCTTGCTTTATACCCAAACTTTGTGATTTACCAGAATACATTATCTAAAATTAAAATGAATTTATTTAAATAATAATAGGAAAAATAGTTGGAAAATGTATCACTAATAGATTTCTCATCCATTGGCACAAGAATCAATAACTAATATACTTATTTCAAATTCTTGTATGCTGTAAACTTTGTTGAATTTATTTTAAGAATATTTTACTAAACAGGTGTGAAATTTTTACGCATATACTTGCAATTTATGTCATGAATTTTAAACTTTGGGTTTTAATTTTCAAACATTTGACTAAGAGAAACCATAATGCACCTTAATATGAGGTATCAATTTTGTAAAATACATTTTCTGGCTCAAAAAATGATGATTTATATGTGTTGTGGGCATACCATACAGTCATGTCTACAACATATACAAATCCTTACTTATTAAATACAAGAAAACATTTCAGAGCTAATACTTCATATTGTGGTACATAACGGCTCCTTATATTTGAAGACATGGAAATTAAAAGCCAGTTTAAAAATTCAGGAATAAGTGCAAACACAAATGTAATAATGATTCATTTGAGTAAATGGATGGAGCAATTTATACCACAAAGTAATGTTCAAACATTTAATTACCAAAAAAGAGTACAGGGTATCCGCTCAACCTGGACTTTTCAATTCCATGACTTTCCATGACTTTTGCGAATTGTCTGTCCATAAATTTTACTGTTAGTTTAGATCCTGATATGAGTGAGGAGAAATCTGACTTCAAAACGGAACTCGTTGAGTTCCTGCCCCCCCCCCCTACCTACACGATTCTTTAAAATTCAACATTGTTTTTTAATTTGTTTTTCTTTTGCATAAAACTCCTCGAAAGAAAAAGATTCAAACAAATTTTAAAAGAAAAAGGAATCAAATGAAGCGGGTAGGGGGGGGGAGGAGACCAAATGTAAAAGGCAAATCTGCCTATGCCGGGGAAAAAAACATCAAAAAAACCATTGAGTCTATCTTTTTGTCGTTCAAGGTCATATTTTATCAGATGACGGAGTCCGCGCACATGCGCAGTTACACAAAATTCGCCGCTCACGGTTTTAACCTTGAGAATCTTTTTGTCATCTGATTGGTCAACACAATCAGGGTTGCCACAGGAAAAATGTCACAAAAAAGTAGCAAAAGTCGCCTAAAAACGCTAAAAAAGTAGCAAAAAAGTTGCCTTCAAAATAAAAAAAAGTTGCATAAAAAGTAGTCATGAAAAAAAAAAGGTGCAAAGAAGCTGAATAGAAACATGTGACAAGCTAAACTGAATCATGACCATGAGTAATGCTTTAAAACAAGTTCAGAAAAATAAACATATTTTGAACTAATGCATAAGATAAAAGGTACAAATGAGGAAAAAAAAACAACAAAAGAGTACAATTGAGGTTACTTACTTTACAAGACTGCTGCCCCCCTTCCCCATTCAAAAGAAATAATAATAATATACTCATATAAATACAGAAATATTACTCCGAAAATCTATTTTTTTTTTTTTTGGTTTTTTACAGAAAAATGATTCTATCAAAGTAGTTTTACTTTTGTTCCCTGAGCAATTTAATTTAATTTCTCTTTCCCTATTTCTCGCTATTCTAATACTTTCAATGTCTTTTGCTTCAATAGCTGATTTTCGCCTCTGGTTTGCCTGTTTAAAAAGTACATCAGCTGATTTTTGAGTTTCCTTTCTCTCTCTATTTACTAGTTTGACTTTTTCTTCTAACTTTTTAACAGATCCCTTCAAACTTGACAGCTTTTCTTTTTCTATTTTTCTTTGTTTCAACTTTTCTTCATTTTCTTTTTCTAATCTCACAATTGCTCTTCCTTCTCTTTCTTCTGGTCTACAAGGTAGAACTGGTATGATTTGCATGCACCATAAGCTAAATTAAAAGTGCCTTATCAATTTGGAATTGTGAAACTGTAGAATAGCGCTTCAGAGCATCTTATAATAAGCCTGTCATTCAATACACGTCCCGACATCCAAGATTTATCTTCCGATAGAGCTATCCTGGATATTGAAAACCCCCTCTCTACTTCACTATTACCATGAGACTAAATGTGACTAAAAATGAATGTTACTTTCTCTGACGAAAATTATTAAAATTTGGGTAGCTTAGATGGATTATAACTCTATTAGCTTGACTGGAGAAAAGATTTGATGAGCATAAGCTGTGCTCCTTTTACCATTAAAATCTGGCTTATTTGGGACACTGTTTCCGAAGAGGCGCAAGCACAATTTTTCTTTTTTTTTTTTTGGGGGGGGGGGGGGCATCCCGATTCAGTTGTTCATCTACTTACCTGTCACATGCTGTTTTTGACCCAAGTAGAAGTTTTGTAGGATTAAGGGGCGAATCGCCAGTTTGAGCCGTTTTTACAATTCCTTCATCCTTAAGAAATATAATTTTTCTTGGGCTTTTTGATCACAGGTCTGAATTTGCTCTCCACGAAGTAAAAAATAATGTACTATCATAGTAGGGCCAATTTAAAAGACGAAAAATTAGCAAAGTGGATTCATTTCCAAACTTCGGCTTACAAACATTTCTTCTTCTTTACACGAGAACTACAGAGATATGGAAGTTTGATTATTCATTCAGCAATCTCTGCACCTTATAGTCGAAACAAAAAGTCCCACCTTTCCTCCAACAATTACCTTTCAAGAGATATTTGCATAAAATCTGAATTTTGTCTAAACTTTTGCAACAGCAAAAAAAGCACAAAAAAAAAAGTTTTTTGAAATTTCCGATTTCTGTTTCGGTTATTTTTTTAAAAACTCCAGACACGTATTTGGGACAATATTGTCTACCTGCAGCAGAAATTTGAAAGCATTTCACTGAATAGTTTTCTTTTTATTCATATATTTGCATTTTGTCTACTCTTTTGCATCGCACTGTATAAGGTTTCAGCTTCTGAGAAAGCGTAGATATCAATAATGTACGAAGTATACAAATCAGTTCCATACAAGATTGACTTTCGTTTTCGCATCACTTAAGCCACACCCAACTTGTTGATTGGATGCAGTGGATCGGTGCAGCCCATAATGTCTATATTTAGGAAAGGTTTTATTCTTAGAATAGTAATTATTTAAAAATATGGGTGAAAGAAAATCTCCAGGTGTTTCAAAAGAAAACTTACGTCAGGGAGAAAAAGTCTCCAAAAAAGCAGATTCAGTGAAAAAAAGTAGCTTTTGGGCCTGTTTTTGCATAAAAAAGTAGCTAAAGTCGCCTTGTGTCCAAAAAAAGTAGCAAAAAGTAGCATTTAAGTATCCTGTGGCAACCCTGCACAATGCAACTTGTTGGAAATTGTAATTGACAAATCAGATTGCACCCAATAACGAAGTAGAATGACGGCGGAAGTGTTTTCGTTCTTCCGAGATCACGGGAAAAATTTCAATCGGTCCTGAGCGCTAAAATCCATGATAAACAGTCAGTTTCCATGACTTTTGGACATTTTTCGCTGAAATCCATGACTTTCCATGACCAATTTCGATCATATTTGAAATCCATGACTTTCCCTGACTTTCCATATGCGCGGACACCCTGAGAGTACCAAAAAACAGTATCAATTAGTACACTGAAAGTAGACATAGCATGTAGCGAATTAAATAAAATAATAGTAAATATTAGCAAAAGTTAAAAATTCGGCAGCAGCTTGATTTAAGATATTGGTTTTAAATGATTTTCATTCACTCAAGGGAAAATGGTAGCACACACACAAAATTTAATACAATCAAAGGGAAGAAAATTTCCCTTCCTTTTTTTTTTTTCATTGTCAAACCAAAAAGAAGCTTGTATATCACTTCATTGGCAATGAACTTCTAAGTTGAAATTACTTATTTCAGGGGTGATTGTGATTTCATAAAAAATACCTGAAAGTTTGAAAGAGAAAATGTGTCTGTGTGTGTCAGGAGGGGAGTACCATGGCGCTTATTACTTAAGCACACCTAATTTTATAAGGATATATGTTGATAATTATATTATTATTATAATACATACGTTAAGACAAACAAAACACATTTCATTTATTCGAATAGTTTCAAATAGCTTTCAGTCAAAACATTGTGCATGCATGTAATTAAATTGTAAATGAGTAATAAAGTTACTTTTGAGCTGGTGTTGCACAAATTGTCTTCAAAAGAAATAATTTTTAAGGATAAAGCAAAAAGTCTAACAGAATTGCTGTTTGTCGTGCAAAGATATTTAAAAAGTAATGAAAGTTGCATTTGTTACTGAAAATATGAAAAATAATTAATATAGCTGCAGTTTTCCCAATCAATACAATATGACCTGAGTCAAAGATTTCATATTTATTAATACTGAAGTGAAATACTATTTAAAGATGTTATGTATGTGCTCAAAAATTTAAATAGTTGAAACAAAAATAATATTCAGCCAGAGATTTAGCATTTAAGTTTTTGACACTTTAAACGAACATGGAATTTTGTTTAAAATTTTTATTTTAATGATTTAATTAAAATAAACAGAAATGTTATTTGCTTGCCTTTCAACAAGGAATAGAATAATAGCAAGCATTGAAAATGAGAAATATCTGATTCTCGCAGCGGATGTCAAGAGATGGCAATTTTCAAAATTCAGGCGTTAAAAGTATGAAAATGGTATGTAAAAGAATTCAAACATACTTACTTCAGATTTACAATTAAAAGCTCTACGATAAACGTATTATTTTTACTACCTACATAATTGAAGCAAAAATAAAATTAAATCAGAGCTTCAAATTTTACTTTTTGATATTTTGATTTCCATAAGGGACAAAGAATTTCGCTCGAATTTTTTTTATCGATGATTTTTAATATAAATAAAAAGATATTTCATGTATTTGTCTCCTAACTAAGGGTAACAAGCATCAAAAATGAGAAAAAATTGATTCTTATATCGGATGCAAATCAATTTCAGTTTTTAAAATGAAGGCATCAAAATAAAAATTAATACAAATGAAATAATATAATTTATTAAAGTAAAAAATAAATTAGAATGGCCTCTTAACCTTTCTAGTCAATGAATATTATTAATAATTATCGGTACAATCACCGAAAATTCGAAAAAGCAAAAAAATACCGGAAGTTAAAAGCATAATTAAAAACATTTTATTTCCGGCATTTTCGGAAAATACCAGAATTGATCATGAAAATATCGGAAATCCGGTAAAATACCGGAACACAATCATCCCTGTTATTTATTTAATGAATGTATTCAAAAGAGGAAAATTTGCAACAAAAAAAGGGAAAACTTGAATTTCTCTCAGTTTCTATCTCCCTGTACAGAAATTATAATGTCAAATTTGCCCAGAAAACCATTCTTCTACGCACTTTGCAATCATAAGATGTAGTGTTATTTATTAAACCATATTGTTTTTCTTTTTTCCTTAACGGTAAGTAAACAAAATTTTCCAAAAAGGATTTGTGAGTAATAGATTGGGACTTACATGAACTTTTAAACCAAACCTGCTTTGCTATCACCAGCTTCAATGCACATAAAACTTTCATTCACTTGTTTTCAAAGTGAGCACCAATGTTAATGTTGAATTGTACTTTTACTAATGAAAAATGTATCGTTAGTGCAAATATGTATAAATTTACGACCCCATATGCACATAAAAAAAAGAGGAACCTTTTGTAAGTTGAATTTCAGTTTCGATTAATTCAGAAAGGGGGAAATGTATTTGAAAAACAATTATTTTTTGTTAAATGGAAATATTACCTTTCCACTAACAGTTTTCATCAAAGCAAAATCTTTACCACATGCAATGCTGGCTGGTTCATCCTCAGCAGGTATATCTAGAAAAATAGTGAAACTTTTTCAAATTGTGTGAGCTAAAATTAACAGAATGCTATAGGGTCATTCCATATAAAATCAACAAAGTTTCAGAAATTTCCGTACCGCACCATTTTTGATTTTTATCATACTTGGTAGAAAATATGCACCAATATTCTGTACCTCCTTTATTTATTTTTCTCGAAATTATTTTTTTTCTCGAAAAAATTTTATTCTGGAGATATAGCCATTTTTTTGTTCCGCCGATGAGTAAAATTCGGCATTTTTGATCTTTTTTCTAACAGCTCTGGTAAATTTACTTAAAGTGGTAGAAAGATCAAACATGGCTTATTTTAAAGCTAAAAGAATGAACTTTTATTTGTGCATAAAAAGAAACGGTTTGGGTTAAGACTAAATATAAATTTTCCCGTGTCAATTCGCGGTTCAAAAAGTGCCGTTTTCGTCATTTCAAGCATGAAAAAATATAGGAAGGACTGACAGTGGGATTCTAATTTTTTTTTCTCTTGCACCCAGTTATAGATACTAGAAGCACAGAAAAAAATTAGATGATACCAGTAGTCTTTCATTATGAAAAAATTGCTTAAACTTGAGAAAAAATGAAAATTAGCCCTTTTCACTCCCCAAAAACGGCCTGTGGAACAGGTAGTAAAAATTTACAAATGCATGGAGTAAAAAGGTGTTACATTGCCCTTTAAAATGAAACAAAAACTGTCTTGTTATTCCAAGGCATTAAAGAGATATTAGCTTTCAAACTTTGAAAAAAATGAAAAATATCCTTTTTCACTCCCCAAAAACGGCCTGTGGAACAGGTAGTAAGAATTTGAAAATGTATGGAGCAAGAAGGCATTACATTGAACTTTAAAAGGAAACAAAAACTGTCTTGTTATTCGAAGGCATTAAAGAGATATAAGCCTTCTAAGTTAGATGATTATTATGAAAAAATACATTAAACTTGAGAAAAAATGAAAAATGGCCCTTTTCACTCCCCAAAAATAGCCTGTGGAAATCTTAGTAAAAATTTGCAAATGCATGGAGGAGGAAGGTGCTACATTGCCCTTTAAATCGAAACAAAAACTGTCTTGTTATTCTCAGGCATCAAAGAGATAAAGCCCTCTGAAAATTGAAAATAATTGCTTTACATGCTAAAAAATCTTGCATGAATTTTCAATTTTCAGAGGGCCTTATTTCTTTGATGCCTGGGAATAACAAGACAGTTTTTGTTTCGATTTAAAGGGCAATGTAGCACCTTCCTCCTCCATGCATTTGCAAATTTTTACTAAGATTTCCACAGGCTATTTTTGGGGGAGTGAAAAGGGCCATTTTTCATTTTTTCTCAAGTTTAATGTATTTTTTCATAATAATCATCTAACTTAGAAGGCTTATATCTCTTTAATGCCTTCGAATAACAAGACAGTTTTTGTTTCCTTTTAAAGTTCAATGCAATGCCTTCTTGCTCCATACATTTTCAAAATCTTACTACCTGTTCTACAGGCCGTTTTTGGGGAGTGAAAAGGGATATTTTTCATTTTTTTTCAAAGTTTGAAAGCTTATATCTCCTTAATGCCTTGGAATAACAAGACAGTTTTTTTTTCATTTTAAAGGGCAATGTAACATCTTTTTACTCCATGCATTTGTAAATTTTTACTACCTGTTCCACAGGCCGTTTTTGGGGAGTGAAAAAGGCCAATTTTCATTTTTTCTCAAGTTTAAGCAATTTTTTCATAATGAAAGACTACTGGTATCATCTAATTTTTTTATGTGCTTCTAGTATCTATAACTGGGTGCAAGAGAAAAAAAATTAGAACCCCACTGTCAGTCCTTCATATATTTTTTCATGCTTGAAATGACGAAAACGACACCTTTTGAACCGCGAATGGACACGGGAAAATTTATAATTAGGCCTAACCCAAACCGTTTCTTTTTATGCACAAATAAAAGTTCATTCTTTTAGCTTCAAAATAAGCCATGTTTGATCTTTCTACCACTTTAAGTAAATTTACCAGAGCTGTTAGAAAAAAGATCAAAAATGCCGAATTTTACTCATCGGAGGAACAAAAAAATGACTATATCTCGAGAATAAAATTTTTTCGAGAAAAAAATAAAACAGTTTGGAGGTACAGAATATTGGTGCATATTTCCTACCAAGTATGATCAAAATCAAAAATGGTGCGGCACGGCCCATTTGTTGATTTTATATGGAATGACCTTATAAAATTAATGACATCAAATAAATTTATACATGTGACACATATCAAAGTTGAAAAATAAAAGATGAAGTCATTACAGTAATCAAAGTAAAATTACTTAATGTATGAGATGTTGCTTCATCTTCAAAAATTCCACTTCCGAAAACATCCAAACACTTTCTAGCTAACTTCAAAGTAAGTTCATGAACACAAGTCATTGGAGAAGAACTTGGCTTATACATTTTGATTATAAAACTGTCCTAAGAGAGTACAAAGTTTTGTTGAAGAACACATACTTCAAATTATTTTTTTAAATATTGCAATAAAAAGTGCTTGAATATGTTTCCTTATGGACACTCTTACCTCTTTGGTAGCAATAATTAAACCTATACAATCACCATCAGTAAAAAATGCACATGGTCCCCATTCATTTACTGAAATACAAGAAAAATAAAGTTTTCTACCTCTAAGCACTATTTTCATGACAATATACCTAAAACTTTATTCAAGATAAGTTTTTGAAGTGCATACCTTACATTATACTAAAAATTAAAAATAAAGTAATAAAACAAAATCTTACCATCAACTTTAACTCTATCCTTTTCTTTCAAAGTTTCTACATCAATTTTAACTAATTCATTGCATGATCCTACTTGAGCTTGAAAATATAAATAACCCTAAAGAGTTTATGAAATAGTTATTTAGGATAACTTATCTATGGGTTTTTATTTAAATGCATAGTTAAATACAACATACAAGATTAAATACATTTAAAATCTAGATACTCACTTGGCAAAATCCAAGCCATCCTTTTTCTTCAACTTTTATGCCTCCTCGACTCATAATTATTTGCCCCTTTATTCAGAAAAAAAATCAAACTAATTATTGAAAATTATAAACTAAATATATTAAAGAAATTATATCCAATAAACTTTTATAGATTACTCTTTAAATTTACTAAAAAAATTTAAAGCTGAATTAAAAAGCTTTTTTAAGCCAATGCATCAAAAATTGTAACTATGATTTTCATGTATCCATAAAAATTATGTATGCATAATGAACAAATGTAGTAAAAACCCCTTATTATATAGATATCAAAACAGAAGAATCTTTATCCCTGTATTATAAAATAACTACGATACTTGAAACTCCCTTTTCAAGGAATATAACTTTAGCGACAGTAATAACATTGGCATTCAGGGCTAAAAGAGGTAGAATTACATGGAAAATTTTTCATTATATTTACATCATATATTATTGAACACAAAGTATTTAATAAAACTGCATTTAAATTTTAAAAATATACAGTTGACTCTAATTATCTCGAAGTACTAGGGACCAAGAAAAATATTAAACAAAACCGAAGTTTGATGTACAGAAAATAAGACATTCATAGTGGTTAATAGAAAAACACCCACAAATACAGTGGGAAAAAAAGAAAACTTTTGATTTCCTCTACAGGAGTACAAAAATAGGACTCTGAATTAAAACAAAAAAAATAATAAAAATATTGTTGAAAACTACACTTTTTTACACATTTTCCTAATAGTTGAGCATTTACACAATAGATCTACTATCAGCCGAATTTCTTTAAATGAGGAATTCAACTGGTTTAGCTTTCTCCCAGCGGATAGATAAGACACTTCATGAGGACAATTTCCACTTGCTAAACAGAGGAAAAACAAGTCAAGGGCTTTATATTGCTTATCCCTCTTCAAACTCATTCTTTTATTTCCCCTTTCGTATTAAATTCTAATAGAGCCACTGGACAGAACTTATTTTTAAATAACTGCTAACAAAATGTTAGTAACAAGCGCATTTCAGCTTTTCTCTTGTCTGGAGTTGACTGGGGATATGCCGATTAAATTACGCCCTGCATAAAGAAAGAATTTCTCCCCTTCACTGAAGAAACAAAGGTAAAAATGGCAGTAAAATTCTCTCACACATCGGAAGGGTTGAAGGTTGGTTTGTTTCACTTCTAAATATAGAAGTAGCTGAAATTAGGACAATAAATGTTTAAAAAACGCTGCCTCTGAAATTTCAAGATTCGTGAAGTGACTTCAGATTAACAGGAAAAAATTCCAATATACAACATTTACAGGGATTTGGGACCATCCAAAAACTTTGACGGAACTGATGATAGCATCAAGGGCATGATTAGTGATGTGGCGTACAGCAGCAGTGGAACATAACTTTACTGCACTGAATTGATACTGCATTGCAATAACTCAAAATTTTTGTTTAAAAATATAGTTTAACTAAGGGTTTAAAAAGCAAAATTCTATTCGAGTAAATTAAAAATAAAATAAAATAAAAGCGAACAAAAAGTCAATTTTATCGTAGATCATTTTTTTTTTTTTTTAATTGTGAGAATCACACAATTCAAATCTTTAAAAACTCTAAGCTATTATCAAAGCTTTAAAAAAACAAAGATAACAATTAGTAAGAATATAGAGACAATGGATGTCAGAAGAGCTCTTCCAGGGTTTTTGAACTATTATTATTGTATGTGAAAACTTTTTTAAGTCATGAAGTCTTGAAAGAGAAAAATAATATATTCTGGAAACAGCAGTTCCAAACTTGGGAATTAGTTTTCAATTAGTTTAAAAGAACAATAAAAATACAAAAAAAAAACATACATTTATTCAAACTCAAAAAAGAAAATTGAATTATACTCATTCATTTCATCAAATAATACATATTAAAGTTACAACTGAAATTATCCAAAATGAATAAAGTTTACTAATGCTCTTAAAACTTACCTTAATGGTACCACCAAACCCGGAACCAATTTTGTAAATAGAGCCGCCAGAAAATATATACAAATATTTACCATCACTTGTAATTGGAGAACCTAGTCTGTATTTATCTGTAAGAAAGAGTAAAGAAGTTTTAATGTTTTAAAGCTAAAACATTATTCTTTTTACTGTTATGTTTTAGTAACATACTTTTTGGAATTTGTACAGCAAATGATGAGAAAAGAGCACAGCTAGGAAATCCATGTGTGAGCCAATCTGGACCAACAGTTTTTCCAAACAACACAGCATGGACGCTTCTTTGCAAAGATGCCATAATACCAGGAGTCTAGAAAATTATTGAACATTTTATTTTAATTCTCTAGAAGATTAATTTATATCATATTTAATTTCAACAAAAATATTTTAGAATTAAACCAATAGTTTAAAATTACTAATTATATTTTGAACCTTTTATGGTATTCTAGTCAGATAACAATATTTAATCGGCAATTACGAAGCATTAAATATAAAGGATATAAACATTATTAGGAAGCAGGAGAAAAACAAAGGGGGAGCTTGGAGGTTACACCCCTGCAAAATTCTAGGTTTTAACCTTTTGGAACCGGGCTATTTTTTAGAAATTTTTCTTTCGACCCAGGTAGTACGACAGTTGAACCACAGATTTCTTTTCCATTGAAAAGAGAAGGTATAAACTGTCGTACTAGACGTATGAAACCTTGAAAAACCCCGGCTCCAAAGGGTTCGAGTGAAAATCTCAACCCCGTCCTATAAAAAAAAATAGTTACGGTACAGCATGTGTACCGCCCGGCTCCTAAAGGTTAAGCAACATTGCCAACGCTAGTATGAAAATTATTAACGTGAAAGCAATTTGTACGACTAACAACCCCAATTTTAGAAATTTACCAAGACTATCACAGGAATTGGGTACATTAAAAGGAATGTCTACTGTTTTTCATATATATATATATATATATATATATATATATATATATATATATATATATATATATATATATATAAGCATTAATATTAAGATGACATACACGATTCACAGACAAATAAGTTAAGTATAGTCAGAAATTTTTTTTCAGTGCTTTTTAAGCAGTACATCAATGCAGTAATGAACAAGGTTCGCCAAACCGGGAACAACCTAAAAAAAACACTAGTATTCTTTCAAGTGGACCCACTTGAAAAATCCACTACCTCAGTAAAATGGGTCTTTCCCAAATTCACAGTACACTGGAAACATTTACTTCAGAAACAGAATAAATATTATAATAATACTGATCAACACCAAGTTCCTTCCTTTCTGGACAATATTAGGTATTGGAAATTAAAACGTCATATGGATTGCTTAATCCGCTACATAGTGGGCCTGAGAGAAAAGGTTTTTTAAAAAGCACTTTGCAAATTTAAGTGTTTCATTCGTAAAGCTCATTGTTTCATGATCAAGGTGTGATAAGGACAATTTAATCAAATTAATTACATTCTAATAATTATGAAATCCCCTTGGCTCTGAGAAATGAATGGAATTACAAAAAATGGGTGTGGTCTTTACAGGTTTCAGGTATAATTAACATTAAATATATATCCTTTGCCACCCTCCCTCTCCCCCCCGGTGGAAAGATTCGAAATGACGGGCTTGTTTTCTCTCCATTTTAAACACACTGGTTCTTGTGCAGGGCCGCCTTTGTCAATTCAGTCTACGCCCCCCACTCCTCCTCTTCCCTCATAAAGCTTATAAAATTATAAAACTTCACATCCTAGCGGGTCCCTAGTTTCTGACTAGGCTGACATGGCCTCTTGTCAGCTTTGTTCATGTGCAAAATATATACAGTCGAGGGAATAGCCTATTTGCCACGTAAAATTATTCTAATAAGCAGGATATTCCATTATCCGAGATCCCATCCACAGGACATTTTAAATTGCATTTAAATCAAAAAAAGCATTAAAAATTGCCTTAACCACAGGTATATTTATCAACAAATATCTAATGATTAGCTTTAAACACATTAATGAACACTTTAAACATATTAGAATTTAGAAATCGGATAAAAAATTACCGTATTTTATTGTGAAATATACATATTTGCAGAAATTTTTGCAAAATTACTTATAATGTTACTCACTTATTTGTTGCTAAAGAAGTCGGATACTTTAGACTGTTTACTGCTCTGTGAATCTGAATGTGTCTGTCAGTAATTTGATTTTCCAGTTTGTAAAACAAGTGAAAGTCAACATTGGGCTGGGCTTCGATTCCAAGAAACGTCTTATAATGTTACAAGATTTATTAAATTCAGCACGCGAAGATCTATATTTCAAACTTTTTTGCAAGTTGTAACTTGTACATTAGCATTTGCATATTCTATAAAATTCACTTTTTCTTTTAAGGTAAGAGCTTTTTGTTTAGAAGACATTATAAAGAGACAAGCACAGCCGAAGTGAAATTGGAAAATGATTTCAAAACAGTAAGAGACCCCCGTTGCGCTTCTCGGAAGAGCTTTCTCACAGCCTGGTCGACTTCCCAGATCCTTTCTAACTGTTGATTTTCACAATTCTCTCTTACTCTTTCATCTCTCCTCTGGGTCCCTAGAGGTGCACCTTATTCAAGACTTATTGTTCATTCTTTGAATAGGGAAATGTACCAGAAGGAGCAATACACAGTGGGGGCAACAAAAAGTATCGAACACTAGCAAAACTCAAATTCTAGAAACCACCATTTTCTGCCCCAACGAAACGACAACAAAAAACTTTTAAAGTAGTCCATATGCTTCACATTCATTATTGTTCCTTACAGGAGGAGAAATCTGAATTGAATAGGTTGGGAGCGGGAAAAAATTGGCATCATCATTTCTAAAAATTATTCTTTTAACAGGGATTGCTTTAAAAAATGTATTGCTTTAACCGGGAAATTTAATACAGAAATGATTTATTACGGTTCGGTACATTGAAAATGTATCACATTAAGCGGGATATTCTATTAACCGATATTCCATTAAGCAGGTTCGACAGTATACTGAAGAGCCAAAAAACTGGCACACCTGCCAAATACTGTGTAGGGCTGTCGCGAGCCGGCAAAAGTGCCACAACACAATGTGGCCAGTGGCGTACATAGCGCCCCCGCAGCTCCCGTGGCGCGGGGGAGGGCGCCAGAGGTATGGGGGCGCACTCTGAAAAAACAACACAAAAAAACTTTTTTTCCCCCATATTCA
The DNA here is from genome assembly GCA_038373865.1 of Uloborus plumipes. Classification (NCBI taxonomy): domain Eukaryota; kingdom Metazoa; phylum Arthropoda; class Arachnida; order Araneae; family Uloboridae; genus Uloborus; species Uloborus plumipes. The sequence goes on from JAXGGA010010859.1 coordinate 38,459, forward strand.
ATGTCACTTCCAGGTGTTCCGAATGAAATCTGCATCGATACGTCACATATGATGCATAACATAATGATTTCACCACCCTCCCTGCCTTCTCCTGCATAACATATGCCCCTGTCCACCTTTAATTGAGCTCCTATGATCAAGGGCGCCTGAACTCAGTTTTTGGAAGGGGGCGAATTCAATTTAACAAATGAAACTAGAATTTTACCGAATAATAAAACAAGAGTATGCACAGTTGTTGTACAAGGGGGTAAGTTGGCGGCCTGGCTTACGGGTGGCAACTTACTTGCTTAATATGCACTAATGCCTCAATCTGCCAAGAAGAGACGGCATTAGTATTAGTGTTTTCACGAAACTGAAGAGACATTAGACTTTATTTTAAAAAATGCTTCCTTCCTATTCAGTCTCGAAATTTGCCAGATAATTTGAAAAAAAAATTCCAAATAAAGAACCTTGTTGAGAAGTCACAATAACTGATCTATGCCATTTTGGATTAAAAAGGGGGACGATAACTGGGCTATTATAGCGAACTTACTATTGCCGCCACCATGTCTGTTTTAAATATGCGATCACGGCAGACCTATAGAGCTCAAAGTCGAACTCTTTTCCTTGTCTATTCTATTCAAATATACTGACCTAATCAGCTTTAATATTGCACGTGAAATAGTCCTACATTGATATTTTACTAAGTTTCCATCAAAATGAATTTAAAAAAAAGGTCTGGTGCAGAGTTTCGGAAAAGGAAAAAAGGAAGAAGCAGTAAAAGCTGAAAAATATCAGAAGATTAATAGTTTTTTTAAGAATAATAATGCCTATTCGATTTGTGAAGGAAATGCAAGTGCAGAAAATGATATTGCAAACACATTTTCATCTTCCTCAAACAATGAAAATCCCGCCAGTTTCGATTCAAGTAAGTCCAGTTTAAAAGATTCTAACATGAATACTGATACTGTAAATGATTTTCATGCCGCAAATAATGAAATCGCCTTCAGTTTCAATTCGAATAAGTATAATTGATTAGATTCTAGCATAAATGCTGATATTTGTTTACATTCTGAAAATGATTTTGAAAACGCTAATGATGAATACGCTCCCAGTTTCGATTCAAATGAGTCTAATTTAGCAGATTTTAACATAAACACTGACATTGGCTTTTTTCTGAAAATGAGTTTCAAAATAAAAATTTCAAAATCAAAATTTTGAACTTTGCACCAAATAGACCTTTAGGTCCATTTTCTAAAGATCCCAAAACAAATCGTTCCTTCAACTCAGAGTACTATTTTCGTACATTAAAAACCGGACAAATTTTAGAAAGCTTTATAATTAACAGTAATCTTTAATGAAACTTGGAGTATAATTATTGTAAGATATCTCGGTATTTTCTGGTAAGATTTCAATAGGGCAAGTGTATAGTGTTTGTTACCTTTGCTGAATTCTGCTTTTTCATTGCAATTACAATTTTCATTACTTTATATTTCAAAATAAACTTGATTTTAAATATCAGAATAATCTTCAATGAAGTCTTATTGTAGCTTTTAATTTTTTGCCATAAATCTAAGATAGGGCATACTTATAAATCTTGCGGGGGGGGGTGAACTAATAAATCATGCAGGGGGAGCACCGAAGTCTATGTACACTACTGAATGTGGCATGGACTCAACTAATGTCTGAAGTAATTCTGGAGGTGATCGAAACCATGAATCTTGTAGGGATGTCCATAAATTCATTGAAATGCGAGGTGGTAAATACCTCTTCTGAACAGCACATTACAAGGCATCCCAGATATGCTCGATAATGTTCATGTTAGGGAATTTTGGTGGCCATCAAAGATGTTTAAAGTCAGAAGAGTGTTCCTGGAGCCTCGATGTAGCAATTCCGGACGTGGGGTGTCGGATTGTCCTGTTAAAATGCCCCAAGTCTGTCGGAATGCACAATGCATATGAATACATGAATAGGTGTAGGTGATCAGACAGGAGGCTTACGTACCTGCCACCTGTCAGAGTCTAGACGTATCAGGGGTCCCATATCAAGTCAACTGCACATGCCTCATACCATCACAGACAAACCACCTGCTTGAGCAAACCCGTTGTCATGTCGGATCCAATGGCTTCATGAGGTTGTATCCATACCCGTACACGTTCATCAACTCGATAGAATGGAAAACGAGACTCGGCAGACCAGCCAACATGTTTCCAGTCAGAAACAGTCCAACGTTGGTGTTCACAGGATAAGGCGAGGCGTTAAGGCTTTGTGTCGTGCGGTCATCGAGGGTATACAAATTGGATTTCAGCTCCGAAAGCCCATTTGGATGATGAATAGTTGAACGTATTTGTATTGTTGAATAGTTTGTACGCTGACACTTGCTGATGGGCCAACATTGAAATCTGCAGCAATTTGCAGAAGAGTTGCACGTCTGTTGCGTTTAACGGTTCTCGTCAGTCGTCGTCGGTCCCATTCTAGCAACATCTTTCTTTGGTCACAGCGATGTTGTAGATTTCTTGATTGTTGTTTTTATTCGATTTCCGATAGTTACGGTACACTAATGAAATTGTCGCACGTGAAAACCCTAATTTCATATCTAAATCGAAATTGCTATGTCCCATCTTTCGTGCGCCGACTATAACACCACACTCAAACTCACTTAAATCTTCATAACCCCAAATTGCAGCAGCAATAATCAATCTAACAACTGTGCCTGGCATTGGTTGTCTTATGCACAAGTTGCCGACCGCTTTGTCGTACTCTGATTGGTTCCTTATCTCTTTATTTGCGCATACGCATGCCTGTAGCCCTGTACCAGTTTATTAGGATCTTCATTGTACACTTTGCTTGATTACATAAGGATCACAGGTTAGAAGTATTTGTCGAACTGCATTGACTAAAAAATATACTTTGTTTTACTGAGTTACATCAAAATTAACATTTGTATATAGTAAATTATATAAAAGACAATCAAATTTCTTGCACTAATTGAATAAAAATTCAAACAAAATATTAGAAAAAGACATTACAGAATCATATGTTCATATAAAATGACAAACATAATCAATAACTTACAGGTATTTCTTCTAAGGCTAAAATTTGAGAACTCATCAACATAGCAGAAGCAGCACTAAGAAGTTTTCCTGTATCACCTTTTGCAACAACAAGACTGAGAAGACAGGCACATGCATAAGAGGTAAGTGTTGAAGCGTAACTGCTCTGACCCTGGTCTAATGCACTGAATGTTGTTGAGGATATTTCCAATAATAAATCAAAAAGAGCATCTGTAATATTTTAAGAAAAAATATAAATTATGGTCTACATAAAAAGTTGGAAAAAAATTTGCAAATGTAGACATTTTGGAAGTTTTCTTCCTTTACCAAGCAGAATTCTACTGTCTTATGATTATTCTGGTGAAATATCAAGTCATTCTCACAAGTAATTTTAAAATTAAATGTTTCCAAAGTGCTCCTTTAACTGTAATCACCCACACATTCTCTAAATGAATTTAGTTCAATTATATATATATATATATATATATATATATATTAGTGGTGCAATGAAAGAGCGGAGTATGTGGTTAAACCTTTAGAGGTATAATGGGTTAAAGATAACATGCCTTTTCTCATAGAAGGAACAACGGAAGAATGTCAAGAAAACTTGCTAAATATGATACTTTATCCCTCTTCCTCTTTGCCAAATTTGGAACATTACCAAAATCTCTCGCATGATACATACAAAACCCCCTTCTTCCTTCATATGGCATTGCAATGATGACTCTACCAATTACTACATCTTTATGGTTATCTCTTATCCCATCCCTCCCACAGGACCCTTAACAATTGCAGCTGTATTATCGATTCCAGTGTGACAATATACAAATGTACACATGTAAGTATATTAACTCTAACACCCTTCCTAAAAAAGAAAGAAAACATCGTCTAACAGATATATGTATATTTATTTATGGATATGTTACTGTGAAAGATCAAATTTGGAGAATATTGACTTTTTCACCGGCTATCTAGCGGAAACATTCCGTCTTTTACTGGTATCATAATTCAAATGTTGGTACTCACCTGCTAATGTTAACGTTCACCAGATTTCAGACTTTCACAGCAAAATATATACACATACATATGAAACAATTACCTATCACATCTGGTGGTTCATTCTTTAGTCCTTCAGGTTGCTGACCTTGCAACATATCTAATAATGCTTGCAATGCTCTTAAACAAAAATGTGGATGATTTTTCTGACTTTCTTTAATTAGTTCAAATACACCACATAAACCAACACCAACAATCTAAAAATGTACAAACACGTAATATAGATATATATGGAGAATTTTTTCATGAAAGCAAATTATGTTTCTTGAAAGCAAGTTTTAAGAGAGAAAAAAAACATTATTTTAGAAGAAAAAAATTGCATTAATACAATAAAAAATAACATAAAATCAGAAATAATAGCAAAACAGTGAATTTAAACATAAACTGTAGGAAAATATGAACATAATATAGTTGTTGTTTTGAAAATAATTTATGCACAGTACTAAATTGAGGAAATCGTTACATTTCAAGTCTGTAGTGAATTACAACGCAACTTACATTATCTTCATGACATATACTTTGAAGGTGATTAAAAATCTTCACCAAAACATTTTAAATTTAAAAAAAAATGTTTTTTTTAAGACTCAAACACCTGATCCCATGTAAAAAGTCTTCTTGACCTTTTGCACTTAACATCAGCTCATTTCTTTTTCTTTGCTATTTGCTTCCCTTTTTGATTGACATGTTGCATTAAAAACAGGAGCAGACCTACAGCAGCTATAATTCAACTTCGCAGAGATGGCCTATGACTCCTCCTTTTTTCAGGATTGTCCATTTTTAGGAAGGGGTGATACACAGGTGAAAATTGAGGAATGGGATTCACGATTGATGGGGGAATTTGAATGGGTAGAAATTCTACCTATTTTAAGGAATGGACTCGTTTTCTCATTTGATTGACACCGGCCATCTCGTCGCGGTTGAATTATAGTAAAGATAGAGTAATTTTGTACAAGTAGTTTTCCAAACAATATAACTTTTTTAATACCTTAGGAACTGAAGATATCTCTCTGTTATGTTCATCATCCTCCTCAGATTCCGAGTCTGTTAAACTTGATGTGATGCTTTTCAAATAAAGGCGGGTTGCTTCACAGGTTTGCTTTTCCAGAACACAGAGTCTAACGATTGCAAAAACTACAAAAGAAGATGGGTTACTTCTAACAGCTAGAAAAGGAGGTTGAAGGACTGGTAACTCTGATGCATCACCCTATAAAAAATAAAGTAATTTAGCCTCATTTCCTTTAAAACAAGTTAAACCAATTCAAATAATTATTTCACATAAATTATTTGTTAAGGAGTTAACTAATTCACATGTATTATGGAATAAGTGAAGTTAAATTGTCAACTACATCCTTTTGTAAAGCTTTGTAAACAAATATTTACTTTAAACATATACTACAGACGTGAGAGCACACAGTTACAAAAGAAATCAAAAACAAAAAAATATTTAAATTAGAAACTTTTGATCTAAATAATGCATACCTCTTTTAGAATTGATGGTAGAAGCCAACTGAGATAACATAAATAGATACACACCTGAACACTGTTCAAAGAAAATTTTAAAATGTGAAAACAGTTTTGACATTTCCTAACAATGTTCTTGGATTTCCCGAGTTTTCTTTCAATAACATTTCTTGATTTTGCCGATTGAGTGGCAATAGCTTGTTACATATCTCGTATTAATATTAAATTATTATATTAATTCTTGCATTAAGACAACCAACTAATGAAAATTACAAAGTCTAACATAAATATTATGTTTCAATAATAAGCAAGTAAATCAGCTGTAAAATTTTATTAATTTCATATAGGGTGCTTATATGCTCAATTTTCAAAAACGTCTTTAAAAAAGGCTAAAAATAATTCCTGTATTCAAGCAACTCACATTTCATGAAGCATTTACCTTTTGAATTCCATCAATGCTGTCATTTTCAATTTGAAAGCTGGCAATCCTTAACCAGCAAACAGAAAATCATTTTGTGCCAGCAACAGTTGAATATATAATAATAATATATATTCGTTGAATATATAAAATTCTTTTTTTATTTGGAGTATAAACCAAGCAGATACATTTCAGGAGGGGGGGTTATAATTGAGATTTAAGATTAAGTATATTCTGGATTTAAGATAAATTTCCATTTAGACGAATAAGGCGGGTTAGACGTATATTCGACGGGGGGGATTTTACGTTATGTATGCAGTGTATATATCTAATATATAAAATTCTCGTGTCACAGTTTTCGTTGCCATACTCCTCCGAAACGGCTTGACCGATTTTGATGAAATTTTTGTGCTTATCCAGTATCTATGAGAATCGGCCAACATCTATTTTTCATCCCCCTAAATGTTAGGGGTAGTCCACTCATAAATTTTTTTTGTTCGCACATAACATGTGATCTACTGAACTAAAACAATATGTGTTATCGTAAATCCTTACTTCAATGAGCGACCCGATGGTCAAGTGGTTCTGCGCGTCAGGT
>JAXGGA010010860.1:0-45019 GCA_038373865.1 Uloborus plumipes
GTGATGTTAAAGGCTTCTTCGTTTAAAAACCCATACACAAAGTTGGCGACGTCAGGCAAGGAAAAGGGGAATCCGCACTGCAATCTTTTTGAAATAGAAGTTTCAAAAATGTCATTTTAGGATACATTTGGCTAATTTAAGAGAAGAGGTAGAAAAGCGGTTTTTCTCTGGAAATGTTTAGAATTAATGCACTAAAATGCATTTTTAAACACAAGGATCATTGGAAAGGAAGTGGGGGTCGGAACACTTCTCCAGAAATTTTCTGCAATAAGAGGGCGAGAAACGTAATTATAAGAATTTTTTGGACTCCTAGGGAGTTCATGACACATTTTTAGAACCGCATTTGGGCTTTCGATACACTTAAGTTTTGCTGCCCGAAGCTAGGGCCCCCTTGCTCTCTTCTAGATCCGACAGTGGCTAACAGTTAAGATAATTTATAAAGTTTTAGTCCAAAGACTTTCCTGGCAGTGATAATTCAAATTTCTGATCATTTGCTGAACCATCTTTGGTACAGAGCATGATTAAATTGTGCCATCCGTTAAAAAACCATCCGTGTCAGAGTCGGAATCCTCAGAATCACTTAGGATTTTAGGAACGTTCCCCCCCCCCCCTCCAGCTCCCGCTCTTTGGATTCTTGCCCAAATCATTTATGGAACGCACGATTACTTCTCCAGATTAAGCTTTTGACCATATTATAACGTATTATATTAAAATTAAATACAAATGAATTAGCAGTAAGATTTTAAAGGGATTTTTTCAACTATGAGAATAAGTTTAAAAAATTCCACAAAATTGCTGAAAACCACATTATTTTCTCAATTTTGAAAAAATTTCAATAAGTCTTCGCGTGCCACTCTAAATGCTCCGCCGTGCCACACTGTGGCACGCGTGTCGCGGGTTGGCCACCACTGCTCTAATACCTGGCATGAAGATCAAAATTGTATAAATCTTCTTGGAAAGACGAAAGGATTACTCATAGAAAGAATTTTAAGTTAAGGATTGAAATATAAAAATAATTGTGTGTAAATTTGAAGCATTTTTTTTCTTCGAAAGTGAGTGGGGAACCCTGTATGTACTTGGTTTTGAAATTTTGTTTTCTTGTCAGCTTTCATATGAAATATTTCATTTAACTTGTGTAAATTTTCTGTGTTCATTAAAAAATGAAAGCAATTTCTCTTATGTGCAGTATGAAAATGACTTTTTGAAGCTTGTAAATGGATTTTGAATTTATTATTATTATTTTATTTTATTTTATTGCAGGGCGTTTTTAACGTTGACAAGGAAAATGGGTTGACTCTAATTGAATTAGCTGATGGTGTAACAGTTGAAGATGTTATATCTACTACTGACTGCCAGTTTGAAGTAGGATCACTTATACTCTCATTTTAATTGTATTTGAATAGCTTACTGTCACTTAAAATAGATTTTCACTAAAAATATTAACAAGAAGTTCTGTCAAGAACTAAACGAGCCTGCGTTCCCACATACTGACATCCACATTTTACCATATGATCTAGATTAAATTAGCTAAGTTAGTTTGACATAATTATTTAAGACTGCAAATTATGTCAAACATACCTTTTTAGCATTTAAAGCTTACTTCCAAAAACAAAACTGTCTTCTGATGAAACAAATACATAAAAATTAAATAAGCTAAAAAATAAAGTAGTAGTACCTTTTAAACAATACAGCTACTATTTTTTTTTCATAAAAAATTCTTTAATCATTTTTAAAAACAGAAAAGAATTAAAAACAGAAAGCCTATCGAAACACATTTTATCATTTAAAAAAAACCAAAGAAACACATGCACTTCAAAAAATACGTAAATAATAAAATGTTCTCTGAATAATCTTTTCAGAAAAAAAATCATCTTCAAGAAAAAACTTTTAAATAAATTGAAATAAATAATCAAACAAAAAAATATTTGTACAGTTCTTTATGTTTAAAAATTACGCTAATGCTTAAATATCCTTTTTTATTTCACTCTGCCAAGAATAAACACATTTTTCCCATCTCAAAACCCTACTTTTGAATTCTTAATTTTTCAATATTTTTTTCATTGTTTTATTTTAACTTTTTTTTTTTTGGACTGGCGATATTTTTAAGATACATTAAGCCACTTTTGTTGCTTTCTTTGTGTTTCTTTTATTTTAGCGGAAAAGTAGGTAAAAGAAAGTGTTGAATCGCCTAAGGAATCATATGCAGGGTGGTACGTCCACATGTACATTTTTTGTTGAAAAAATTGTTTTTAACCCCTTAACTCTCGCATAATTTTGAAGAAAATGGTCATAAAAATGCCTATTTTTTTTATTCAAGAAAAATAAAACTGAGTGTATATACAATATTTGCATTCATTTTTAAATTTTAAGTTAATTTTTAGCTTGAAATTAAAAAATAAATAAAAAAACGGGAAAGCCAACATTCAGGGTTATTATGATTGAATGTTTGTTTTCCAACAAAGAGAGAAAATAAAAAATATGTGATTGAAACATTCAAAGAAAATTTTATTGCATTTACGCATAATTTAAATAAATACTAGAAATTTTTTCTTGTGTGATAAATTTCAAAGCATGCGATGCAAAGGCCAACATCCCAATCAGGACAATAGTACCGAGTTACTATCTCTAAAAACGTTGCAAATAGACTAGTGCATCCATCTGATGTACATATTGAGAAATAAAACATGATTCCGGGCATAAGAAATAGATTGTTTTATTATTTTTCGCGCATTATTTTTGAACACTTCAGCCCGGAAATATCACGGGCGCGAGAAATAGAGGACAAAACTTCACCCCGTCATTTTCACGGGAGCAAGAAGGAAGGGGTTAAAGCGAGTACTGACTTGTATTTTCATCTTTAGGACTGTCTATAAATGCTGTCATACTTTAAAAAATATTTTTAAGCCGCTTCCCTCTTCCCTCCTTTGTTACAAAGTATTACTCTGTCCTCTTGCCCTATATTTCATAAATATTCTTATACCATATAAGTAGGCAAAACAAATTTTAGGGTATGAATAAGAGAAAGAATATGAACTATGTCATTTTAGGCCTCAATGCCAAAAAATTGAAGAAGAAACAAAAGTGCTCAAAGAGGGGGGGGGGGGGGGGGAGACAAACAGCTTTCTGTCCTCCCAGACCTCTGGTTTGGAGCTCCCAATTATTTGGATTATTGATCATTTTCTTCATTCCCTCTTCTTTTCTGTTTACTATTGATGGGGGTGTTCAGCAGCCCCACAAATATTTTGAAGAAGTGCAAACGCCTCAGCACCCCCGGAGTTGAAGCTCTTGCTGTGCTTTGAACTTTGCCTTCTTCTATAGTCAAGCCAAGGTTCCCAGATCCTGGTAAATTTAGTGCCCCATTCACAAAAATCCATCAAAGAATTAGTTTCAAAAAAAAAAAAAAGTTTCAAGAAAAAATATTACCTTATTTTGGTACCACATAAAACTGTGGTACCTGTCTCCACATACCTGCAGGACTGTGTGTTAATCAGGCCTTGCAAATAACATTCGATCTACAAACCCTGAAGTAGTACTATATATTAGCCCAAAGTCCTGAATCTAAAACCAAAAACATTCTAATCATCTCAGGGCTCAGTGTCTCAACCCGATTCTCCCCCTGGTTATGGAAGACGGACAGTCAATAAACATGTTTTATATTAGCTTGTTAGATTTTGCAAAATAGCTTAAAATATAGAGTTCTTGGGGGAGAGTAAGCCCACTTCTTGGTTGGCTCATCAGGACTATGCTATTTCTTATTGGCATTTGGGTACCGAAAAATTTTCAAATTCTTCCATGATTCCCTATATGTAGCAGCATTTTATGTGTCTATAACTAGGGTGTACTAGAGACAGATAAAAGGGAGAGGCGGTGGGGGCGATCGCCCCCCCCCCTCCCCCAGTGAGAAACTCAACATTGGTAAATTTTCAATATTGAATATCAGAAAAAGCATTTCTTATTTTTATATTGTGTATCAAAAAGACTTTACTTTAAACTTTTATTTTGATCTATGAAATTGAAATTAAATGTTCTTTTTTTTTTCTTTTAGATTTCTCCTGATGTAAAACCAATGGGCCAAGCATAATTTTGGTTGTTGTTACTGAGAAAACTACGGAAGAGTTTGTAATATTTTACAAATATAAATTGTACAAATGAAATCAAATTTTTGGTTTTTTTAAAGAAAGGCTTGTAATTATTTTAGTCATGTAAATAATCTAATCTACTAATTGGACATAAATACTTCAGAGAGTTGAAATCTCTGAACTATAATAAAATACATTTTTATATTCATTGATTAAAAAGCTTGTTATTTTATAATAAAGTAATGCTTCCAAAAAAAAAATTCTGTTTTTTTTTTTAGTATTTTGCATCAATTTTACTTGAAATAATAGTTACTACGACCAAAACATGATGCTCATTAAAATTTTGTTTCAATGAATTTTTTTTTAAATGAATTACTGTATAGATTATCAAAGGGACCTTGCCGTATAAAAATCTAAATTTATATCTTTAAAAGAGTTCAACAATCTTACTTGTTAATTCTAAAAATTTGTCCTGTCTGAGCTGCGGAAAAGCTTACAAATGACCAGTTGAATTTTGCTTGAAACGATTGGACGAATAACAAGTTATATGATTAGAGAGGCCAACAAATGGCACTGTTCCTCTTTTTGTAATGTAATTTCTAATTTCAGCATAAGTATAATTTACAAATATAATACAATAATTTTTTAAAATTTGTTTAGTTACTACAAAAAGAATTAAATCATACTTTATTACAATATGATTTTGTTCTTTAGCTTTTTTTTTTTTTTTTTTTTTTAAATTGACATCCTTTAGCAGATTGGTGTCATTGTTTTAAAGATTGTAAAATGTTGCGTAAGAATTTGGTGAATTATATTTGACACATAAAATGACTTTCAATGTCTCAACACTTAATTGTGATTTTTCTGATGTCCACACTTTTTTTACTGCAGCAAACTTATCATAATTCCCTATAAGGACAATGCATATTACACAACTTTTAGTGCATTATTTATGGAACATTTGTTTCAAAATGTCATTTTGAAACAAATAATTTCAAAGAAGGAAATATTTCTAGCCATTTGTTCTCTGTTTTGACTTTTGACGCCCAAAGTTTTTCCTTTTCTAATCAATATATTTTTTAAATAATGATACCTTAGTAAAAAGATAATCTTCAGAAAATATTACTGTATGAGAAATTTTGAATAAAGATTACTGAATTTTTTTTCACATCATTTTAATAAGCTCTTGGTTTAATATATGTAGCCCAATGAACAAATGAATTGAAATTGATTACTTTTACTAATGCGTATTTCTTTCATTATTATTATATTATTTGTAAGAAAACTTTAGCATTAAGCAGAGTGTCTACACCGCTGGAATTGTCAGGTTAATTTTTGAAATAGTTGAAAAAGTTCTTAATTTCTGAGGAGGGGAGTGTATTATTTTTCTGGTAAAAAAGTTACATGAAAAAACGACTTATTTTTTCTTAGCTACACTATTTTTGTAATATATCTATATTTAAGGTGCAAACACTATCAAGTACTTTTTTCTTACAATTAAATTTTTTAAATAGGTATATAAAAATTTGAATTGGAAGAAATATAAATGCTTGTAATAGAAAAGTTTGTTTGTAAAAAACTCATTTTGTTTTTATTTATTTATTTATTTATTTACTTATTTAATGTTTTTCTTAACTCTATTTTAAGTTGTGTCAAACCTTCATTGATTATTTTGAAATTATTTTATTTGCTCAGCGACTCTATGATTCTTATATGCTTTTATAGGTACTTTTATTTTTTAATTGTTGTACTTAAACATTGTAAAATACAAAATAATAATAAAAATAATAATAGAAAGAAATAAGATTGGTCAGTAAAAAGATATTACAATTTGTTCCTTTTTTTCGGGGTGGGGGGAGGGGGGATACATTTAGGGAACACAGCATTTCAGTACATGGAAATTTCGTGTTAGAAGTATAGAAAAGTCGGGAAAATTGAAAAGGGATCTGAAAGATACGCATTGAGTGAAAGACTGGTGAATTCTAAAGCATAGGAATAATCTACCACATTGATTGTAATTTAATTAGTAAACCAGGAGCTTATTAATAGGAAAATTTTATACTACTTGAACTTTTTTTTAAAAAACTTCTACAATATGTAGAAACTTTTTCTAACAGAAAATTTGTCTGTTTAACCCTGCAGCTGGTTTGTAAAAAATAGTGTACGGCTGATTTTTTTTTTTTTTTTTTTTTTGCAAAGAATAGTAAAAAGAAAAAGGGAATTTGTTTCTGATGAAGTAAAGTTTTCGCAAACAAAGATTGCAGGCCAAGTTTTGAATTATTGATGCTTTAATTTAATTTAATTTTTTTTTTTTTTTTTCGAATTTCTATGCTCTATAGTTGATTACTCCATATTTTGAAACATTAATATAATTTTGCCTACACTTCAGTTAGCCATTTCAGATTTTTTATTCATACTGAGAGGTACTTAGTATGAAAGGAACACTTATGAATCACAACATTTTATAAATTACACCATAATACATGAAACAATGATCAGAAAAAAATAAATAACAAATCGTGCAGTAAGAAATGTGCACAAAGTTGTACTTAAAAATGAAGACTGCTGTTCAAAAATTGTAATATTTTTGAAAAAAATATTTTGAAGATGACAACTAACAGAGTAATAAAATAATTTTGGAAAAAAATAGAACCGACTTCAGTTCGAAATTGCTCTAAAAAGTAAAAAAATAATTTTTTTCTTTGAACACCATCGAAACTACTTTTAAACGTAAGTTTTGAAGTCGGCGCAAAAACAATGTATAGAATCATACGCAACTACAATTCAACTATATAAATTGAAATGGATCCAAGTTCTTTAAGAGCATTCGCATACATTTCATTCATTACCACACATTTGTGTAATGGTACAAATATTATGCTTTTAATTTTCAATGGTTTCTCTGAAAAATGTTGGCAAAATATGGTTAAATATCATTTTACCTATCGTTTTTGCGCCGACTTCAAAACTTATGTTTAAAAGTAGTTTCGATGGTGTTCAAAGAAAAAAATTATTTTTTACTTTTTAGAGCAATTTCCAACTGAAGTTGGTTCTATTTTTTTCCAAAATTATTTTATTTTATTCTTTTTAGTGTAAGTGTACTTATAAAATAAGGTAATCTCCCCCCCCCCCTTTACGAAACTTCACCTAATTTTCTTAAGTAAATGCTCCATAAAATAAACTGAAAAAAAAAAGGAAGAAACTATCAACGCATCTAAAATTTCAAACGATTGACACTAAAAAATAATCTTTGTTATTCTCTGGTATTTATTTGTGTACTAGCTTAATCAAAGCCATTTAAATATAAAAGGCTTTTCAACTAATTTATATTTCAAAGCAATTATAGTTTCTCGTTGTTCATAAGATTTTAACACATACTACTACGTTGCCCGCTAATGAGTTTCATATTTGATTTAGTTAAGCCTTCATTTAAAATTCTCATTTTCATTATTATTACGGTTTCATATCAACCACGTTTTGTAACAATGGATTTCATATTTAATCATTTGGGACAAATCGCTTTGAATCGACTACTTATTAATATTTCATACTTACTCCAGAGAAGCCTTGGTTCAAAATTTCCATCATGATTACTATTAATATTGCTGTTGCTAGGCAACAAATTTTTGCAACAATGGATTGAAAATTTAATCATTTAATGCGGAAATGACATGAAATTTACTGTTTTCCATAATAACTTTTTTTCTAGTGAACAAATATCGTCATATGAGTACATGGTACCTTAGTTACACCGTCTCCTATCGATTAAAAAAAAATCGTCCAAATCGGTTCAGTAAATCAGATATTGTGTGCGAACAAACAAACAAAAAAAAAGTACACGCTTTGAATTGATAACCTCCTCCTTTGTTGAAGTCGATTAAAAATAAAAAAAATATTTAAAGTTAAAATAAAAACATGTCCTTAGAATAATTATTATTTAATTAGATATAATGTAAAGAAAAATCATTCATAATAATTACCCTATCTGATGTATCTAAGGAACTTAAATAAGCCACATAGACATTTCTTTACCTTAAGTCCACCACACTATGCTTCAAGGTCCCGTACTTACCACTACATGTCGTTTAACAGGTTGAATGGAGCTCTGAATAGAGCTATTTTTTATTTAAACCAGGAGCCTAGAAACTAATGATCCCGAACCCCCACGGGTATTGTTTTGGAATAGGTATTTGAAGGATTTTGACTATGAACATACTTTGCCATTAAGGTACAGGAAGGGTCTCCGACTGGCTGAACTCGAATCTGGGAGCCTCTAGTTCAAGTTCAACATATTACTAATCCATGACCCTGCAAAGGTCCACTAGCCACATAAAGCAATTCATGTGACTCACTATATACTAATCACAAAACAAACAAAACTGCCATCCAACCATGGCCAAATGAAATCAAGCAATCTTAATTGCTCCAAAATTCAAAAAATATTCAAATCAAAAACTACTTTCTCTGTACAAAAATTTATTCCATCAAAATTTAATCAAAGAGGCTGGTTGATCAGGTTGTTCACGAACGATGCCACTTTTTGAGGGGGGGAGGGGATTTGTGTAATTGTTGTAGTTTGTGACAAGGGGGAGGGAGGTTGTAGATTGAAGTGTGGCATATTTTGGTTAAAATATTTTTTTTTAGTCTCAAGTCTTAAGATGTTTACCTGGTACTAAAGTCACATGTGACAAGGAAAGGGAGGGGGTAAGATAAAGTATGACAAAAGGGAAAGGGAGTCAAATGTGTTGAAATAAAAAAGTTACATGAATGAACAGCTCCCTACATATAATTTAAATTTTCCGGTTCAGGTTTCCAGAATCGCTTGAAAAATTATTGACTGGACTTTCCATCCCACTTCCAAGAGCAATGCCTCCCCCCCCCCCCCAAAAAAAAAGAAGCCCTGAAAATATCCCTCTAAAAAATATTCCAATGGAGCAGTCTACATCTTACTCCATTTCCTGCAAGAAAATGTAGCATGAGTTTCATGGGTCCAGCTCCAAATGCAATCTTTTTAGTACAAAAATGTGTGTTTGGTGGGGGGGGGGGGGGGGGCAGTTGAACTATAGTCGCTATCAGTTAAAATCTGTGTATAAACCATGACTCATGCCAAGCGGCTTATTTAAATCCTTTTTTAGGGGGGGGGGGTTCAAAAGGTATGTATTAGATACATCTTATAGAAAAGGACAACTAAATAAGTACAAAATTGCTAAACAATGTATTACATTCTGTTTCTAAAATACAGGGGCGTCAATTAACCCCTCCTCTCTGATCCTCCAAGCTGAGGCCAGACTCATGCATAAAAAAAATAATTGAATGATAACTGCAGTGATATTAACATTGAATGTTAACTACTAGGGTACTACTGCCCACAGGTTAATTCCTTTCTTAAGCAGGTGAAATTTAGAAATCAATATATCAAAGTTTTTGATAATCCGTAGACTGACTTGGAATTCCTCTGTAATAACTTCAACTAACAATGCTAAGGGTCTCTCACTCTTTCCAAACTTCCCCAAGGGACCAGGATCAATCTATTTAGAGGACTAGAGAAGATAGACTTACTTTCAATGGCTCTGTCTGAAAAAGAGCTATTGGGGTGAGAGAACTAAAGCTGGTGTGATACATCAAGTAACAAAAGTATTATCTCTGCTGACAATGTGTACAATAGCAGTATAGCTGAAAATTAGCGGTCGCCACTCGCCACGTGGCGATTAAAGTTGCAAAAGTGGCGATTAAAAAATGTGGCATCGATCGCCACTCTTGCTCAGTCACTCTAAACATTCCCAATCGAACCACATTTCCTCCCTCCTGTTCCGCGCTACTTCCATGTATTTCTTTCCCCACTTCTTCTCCCCATCGCTAGAGGGAGAAATTGAGCCACAACATTAACCGCCATTCGTCATTTGCACTTTGAACTATGAACCCTGCACGTGCCACCTGCTTTGGAATGGCTGCTCAGCGATCACGTGGGGGAAAGCGCAAAATTGAAGAAGAGGAGTCACTTAAAATAACATCGTTTTTCGTTAAAATGTTATATATTTTTAAACAGTTTTAATAAGATCAATTAAATCTCAATACAAATTTAAAAACCTTTTTCTTTTTCAGAGCATATATAAATAATTGAAACTTATCATACTATTTTAATCAAGTACATGATGTGTTTAAATAAACAATTTAACTCTGGTTTCTTGTTTTTAGCATTATTTATTACTCTAATTTTAAATGTTTCCAGTTGTTAGCTAAACTCATCATTATAAAATACATTTTTTTAAGAAAAGAAAATAAATACCTTTGTGCGATAGATGTGAAGTTTATTCCTTGTGCATCTCTAAGCGGTATACCTGCAAATTTGTGCATCTCTAACGTTGGAATAAACTTCACATTTTTTTAGTCAGAAAATCAGCAAATATATATAGAGAAGATACGTATAACTAATGCATTTTGGTTCTATATAAAATGTTAGTTAAGTATTATGAATAGAGTATGAAACTGGTTAATTACTTTTGACTTGATCTTATTTATGACTGAGCAAATGGGTAAATTTTGCGGTTCATGTAGAAATATATAACAGTTTGAGATGTTGTTTACAAAAAAAAAAAAAAATCATAAGAGTCCCTATGGTTTGCAAAATCAGTTACTAATGCTCTAAAACTGAACTTTTCCTTGTTTTAGGCTGTACTTAAAGTTTAAATTCTTTTCTGTCTCTTCTGTAAAATTTTGTGCTTTTGAGTTGTATCACCTTTCTTACGTGAGCGATATTCTGATACTTTTTTTCGTTATTCATAAAAATTTGAAACATAAAGTGAAGCACCGTTTATACGATTTTAAAGGGACTGTATAAAGGAAACATACAAATAAATATACAACTTGTTGGTTTGCATCAATATGTATTGAACGCTTCTGGAACCCATTTAAAAACATATAAAACGTAAAACGTATTAACAGTGCTTCGTTAGTTGCAGTTTTAAAAAGTGGCGACTAACTTTAAAAAGTGGAGACTAATATAATTGAGTCCACTGGCCACTGGCTACTAACCAAATTTCCCAGTTTTCAGCTATAAATAGCAGGGAAACAACACAAGCTTGGTAGGCATTCGAAAGGCAAACAAATGGTCCTGGTTCAAAGTGACTGGTGCTTTTCTTTGATACCTGGGGACATGAAGTCCCTAGAGGAGAAAGAAGAGGAAGTTAAATTAAACATCTCCCTAATTTTCTCAGAAGACAAAAGGGAAATTGGATGGAATTTGAACATCTATCTTCCATGATTTATGTTTATGGCGATATTTTCAGCGAATCCGCAAGTAGCGCAATTCAGAAAACAATAAAATCTATCAACAAGCAGATGAAAATATTTTAAATTTATTTCACTTTACTTGCAAGGATTCAGACTTACAAGGATTTAGCTTTTTAGTTTGCTGTTAATCCTTTTAATGCTTTATTACTATTGATAAAGTCAATTATATAAGAATTTGATCTGGAAATTTGTTTATTGAAAATCAAAAATGGGTTTTTACGCCATCAGCGAATCCAGCTTCTGGTTTTGAAAGAAGTCATAGGAAAATGTTGGAACACAAATGGGGGCGGGGAGGGTGAAAAATAAGCTTTATTCTGGCACAAATATGTGGTTTCTGAGACACGCCTCCTGCATATTATAGGGGAAAAACAATATGAAACATACAAAGAAGTATAATTAAGCCATATTTCTACAGTCCAAGGGCCTATCCCCTAAGGCAGTTTTAGACTATGTCATTTCTTATTAAGGGGATTATGACTAACACCCCTGGGATCGTGTACAGAAATTTATATCGGTGGGATCCGAGTGAAATAATATGAGATATTTCTAAATTTCCGTTTGAAAAAGACTTATCCAAAATGAGTCATTTTAAATTTGTTTTGGGTAAGAAAGGCCCGGGCCCCTTCTGCTCTTCTTTGAATACGTTCTTTACGCCCACGCTAGTCCCCCCCCCCCCTCTCCCCACCTTGAAACAAAAATATTGAACGTTTTTAGCGCTTATCCATACTGTTTAAATGTTTTTAAATAGTTTTCTGTTCCCCAACTTTTGTTGAACCTTGATAACTCCCGATGATGTATTCCAGAAAACAAGGTTTTTTTTTCCCGTGTGTCAGTGGCCAAACTCTTTTTCAAGAATTTTAATTTTCCTCAACCTCAATGCCGAAATGCGATAAAAGAGCCAAAAGGGAATCCGATGTTTACGTACGGCAACCATCTATGTCGTCAGAGTTGGTCACAGCTTGTAGGCGCGGTTATGATAAACAGGATGATAAGAAATGTCTTACAGTGAAGCGAAGTAGCGAAGCATTGCTTGATGTGTTTTTGCATGCCGTTAGCGCTGTGGGAGCAACCGAATGTTTGGGTTCGTTGAGTTAATGTTTCTATAAATTTGATTTATTTTTCTGACTATGCTTGGCGTTTTTGAGAGTCTTAAAGGTCTTCTAAAGGCACATTCAGTATGTATAGACGGCCCCGCTTTCCGACTTCATTATCGTTGTACTGTATTAATTCTTTTGAGCGGTAGTTTGTTGTTATCCTGCCGGCAATATTTTGGGGATCCAATACATTGCATTCAAAAAGACGTAAAAAGAATCGATGCTGTCGAAAATTTTTGCTGGATTCATTCTACATTTACCCTGCCCCATGCTTGGAATAAAACAGTTGGAGTGAGTGTTCCTCATCCAGGAATTGATACTCATAAGGAAGGACAAGATAAATTGTATCATGGTTACTACCAATGGGTTGCCCTGGTCCTGCTTCTGCAAGGTATATTATTTTATTTGCCTCGATATCTATGGAAAATGTGGGAAAAGGGAATTATGAAATCTTATGCCTTGGATTTGAAAAATCCTCTGTTACCCAGTTCTGAAAGTATTAAGAGTTACAAGTTGTTGACACATTCTTTGCATATTCATTGGGGTCATAATAGGAGCTACTTCACGAAATACATATTTTGCGAAGCCCTGACTCTACTAAATGTCGTCTTCCAGATGCTTCTTCTTGACAAATTTTTAGGTGGTGCATTTACTACTTTTGGTATTGAGGTAGTTAAATGGACTGATTGGGAACAAGATTACAGAACTGATCCTTTGGTCAAACGGTTTCCCCGAATGACGAAATGTGTGTTTTATGATTATGGCTCGTCTGGTGATGTTCAAAAAGTTGATGCTCTCTGCCTTCTGCCAATGAATATACTTAATGAAAAGATTTTTGTTTTCCTCTGGTTCTGGATGGTGTTTTTGTGTGTGGTCTCGGCTATCACGCTATTCTACAGATTTCTGCTAGCTGCCATGCCTATGCTTAGGTACTGCGTATTAGTAACCAGAGCTCCACAAGCTAGCAAAGGAGCTCTTGATAGACTGGTGGGGTCATCTGGCTTAAGTGACTGGTTTGTTCTTTACTTACTTGCCAAGAACATTGATTCCACCCATTATCGTGCTGTAGTGTCACATTTAGCTGCTGCAATGGAGCAGAATGGATATGTTCCAAGACCGTCTTCTTCAAAAGACAACACTACCTATGTGTGATGGTAATCTTTTTCTATTTCACACAGGGCCTGATTAAGTTATTGGGTGGTCCTGGGCCAAACATCTTTTCTGGGACCCCGTAGTAAAACCTTATTTTTGCTGTTTTGGGACCCCTAAAAAGCTGGGACAGCCTAGATGGCCTAGACATTGACCAGCCCCTGATTCTGCATGTATTTAAGTAGACCGATAATCACATTGGGTTGGTATGTTGCGATGCACTTGATATTTTCATGTGATGTTACTCATTTTTTTGCATTATAGCCTACTGCATGAAAAATCATTAAGAAGTTATGTAATTGTTTGTTTGTGTTTTCCCTTCATTTTTAAACAGGATGCTGAATATTTATTGACCAACATATGTGTTCATCAAACATGTGTAATTGTTAATTGACAGTGCTTATTAAACATGTTAATTTTAGCACCAAATTATGTTATACCAAAAAGTTTGACTCCATTTCTTTTTGATGAAATTGTTCCTTTAGATTATATGTTTTGCTGTTGTGCAATATGCTATTCCATTTGTGTTATTTATTTAAAATATCTCCCCTAATTATCTAGTTCAAGTTTAGCAGGAGCAAAGCATAATGGTTTTAATATATATACTGTGTGCAAATAATGTGAACAAACCATTTTTTTTTAAGATTGTTTGCATTCATAAGGTTTAATTGAGTACTACTTTTGTTTTCAATAAGTTTTATGTCACAACTTTTTGTCAAGGTGAAAGTATGTATTTTAATGTTATTTTAGAAGAAATGAACTACTTAAATGATTTTAGTGCAGTTGATAGCGCCAATTTCTTATTTCATGTAGTAGTGCCATATATATCTTTATTGTTCTTATTAATTCAAAGTTATTTTATTGGAAGTGATAACATTATGAGTCGTCACAGTGACTTCCCATTAGGACACCCTGCAAACATTAAATATACTGTCGAACATACTTAGCTGGAAGATTTTCCACCTGTTTTTCTTTTTTTTTGACTTCACTTCATGACTTGAAGGTAAACATTTTTAAGGCAAGGACAAAAATATATGATCATTGCAATGAAATTTACTCTTTTTAACTACAATAACTTTCTATCATTGCAGATTATCCCCATTCAATTGAGTAAAAACTTTTAAATGTTGTATTGTAGATTAATAGGCTCCCAAATTTTGTTAGCTAGAAGCTAAACCCTACTTTGGAGCAGAGGACTATACTGCCGTGCTAAGCTCAAAAGAGGTATTTGAAGTGGAGCTCAAACTGAGAAAAAAGCTCTTTAAAGTTTTGCTCCTCCGTGTATTTGATTTGGATGATATTTTTTTGGAAATTTTTAAAAAATGGTTTTTTGTTCTCAAATGACCATAAAACATTGTATGTGGGTAAAATACGTCACAAAGAACCTGGTGGTGATAACTCAATTTTGTTAAGTGTAGGTATGACTTTTGTGCTTAGCACTGCAGTATAAGTACGTAGATGTTTGACATTAAAAGAGCTTTTTAGCTCATTTTATCTGTTTGAATTTGTCTTTTCTAAAGATTTATGTATTAAACTCGTTAGTATATTTGTTTCGCCTAGCTTTGTTTGACATATTTGTATGTTTTTGCTATCAAAATTGTGCAAAAGGGAAGTGACTATGTTTGCAATATTTTTGTACAATGCTAAGTCTTGCATTATTTGCAGTTTTTGATTAATACCTATTGTTCATTGTTTCGAAAGTGTAGATTATTTTTGCTTGTTTTATATGTGCAGGTATAAGGTAAAGTGTCCTAAGGATGACATCTAAAAGATAGTTTTTAAAGCTGACTTCTTTAGGCAAAAGAATGCCAATCTTGTTAAATAGTTTAGAATGAGTTTTCTTTATTCTCAAGAAGAAAAAAAAAATTAGAGCTAAATTTATAGTTTTTTTTTTCTTGTTGTGAAATTTAGCTCTCTAAAATATGTATGATTAAATTATACATATCAACAAACACTTAAGGGTAAGTGATCTTCTGAATACAGACATGTATAAAAGTATTGAATAGAAAGTATGATTTTAGGCATGTATGGGTAAAATTTAATTCAGCCATTATTCATGCAATATGAAAAAAACTAATAGACTTATCAATTTACGAGAAGGCTTTAAAAAGTAAAAAATAAACTGCTGAAGGTCAGAAAAACCTGCCAATTTTAAAAACTTGTTGCAATGTTTTGAATCAAAAGAGTTTTCTTTTTATTGTTATAAAAAGATTTTGAAATCAAATTTTTGTTAATTGCAATTTTTTATGCCAAAAAAGTTCCTTTTTTCTAGTTTAAACGTGCTACTATTTCTTTAAAATTTTTAGAACTATATTGTATTTATAAACCTAAAATGTGTACATAGTTGTATTCTTTTGATACTATTTATTTTTATCCACAGATAAAACTATTTATGTGGTATTATTTGATATTTGTGCATGTTATGCAAAAAACAATGTACAAATTATACCTCATAAATAGTTTTATCCGTGCTTGAAATAGTTCAACATTTTTAATTAAGTAAAAAATGTTTAACCATTTCAGCACACATCAAAAATTCATGTTTTTGTAGCAAAATTATAACCTTTTTAGCCTTAATTGTTTATTTTGGAGTTTACTGTATAATTTTTAAACTTCTACTTAGTGCTTAAATAGCATTTTGTGATTACAATCAAACTGAATTAGATGTTTACTTTTAATTTTATTTTTTAAACCTTTGTTATTACATTTATATCAGCTCATCATTTAGTAAATATTTCATTGTACCTTGGTAATAATGAACAAATACAAATCTTTTAAATGGAATTCGAAAAATTTAGGGAAAAGTTGCAAATTGATCGCATATTTCTGAAGCAATGCCATTTATATCAGTATTGTGACCATTCTAAATCTTACTGTACAAGATTCTGAACTAAAGGTTATCTGTAGCTTTGAAATAATAATTGATTTGCAAGTTTTTGCTCAAGAATAACATACATTTTAACATAACTTGTGATGTACAGAATTTTGTGTAAAAGAAATTGTGTATGATGATTGGCAGGGGTGCACTTGCACCCCCTGAGTTTTAAAAGTTTAAGAGTTGTAAAAAGTTTATTAAATAATTTTTTAAGTAAAAACATTTTTTTAAACATTTATTTTTAAAAAAATTTCGAAAAAATGTTTTTACTAATTTGTTTAGTAAAACAATTTTTTGTTGAAAGAATTTTTTGCCAACTTATTTAGTAAAAATATTTTTTTTCTGCTAATTTTCCTATAAAAAAACTTTTTTTTTTGGTTAAAAAATATTTTTGGTTAATTTTTTTTATTAAAAAAATTTTTTTTAGTTAAATAAATTTTTTTGTTCGGGTGCACCTCCCCGCATATTATTCTGCCAGCGCAACGGGACGATTGGCAGATTTAAAATTTTAAGATCTGACTGTTTTATTATTATTATTTTAATCTATTTCTGTATTTTTTAAGGACCAATTTTAAGACTTACTATTATTTAGTATTTTACATGACTTGGGGCCCAAACGGAGAGTTTTGTGTTTTCCACCTGCAATGGAATAAGAGGGCATGACATTTAACTTAAATTAACTCTAAAGCTAAACTGAAACATTTAATTGTAATGCTTCCTCCCCTCCCATCTTCATTTTGAAAAGTAGAATGGCTAAAGAAATAAAGGAAAGCCAAGATGAAAAATATTTTTAACCTCTTTTTTTTATACCTTGGGCCCAAATGAATTCAGTATTTAACTGACATGACTCACACTCAGTATTATTTTTTTCTTTTGATTATTCAAGTTTTATAGTATATTTGATAGTCTAATTATTCTCACCACATGTTTATGCTTTTTATAGACATATTGGTTCTGTTTGTATATTGTTCAGTTTTTTAATTTAAAAGAAAATGTACTTTGTAAATTTGAGCTTCTTGAGAAAGTTTCTTCAAACAAAAATTAGTACATCAAAAAATATGCTCTATTTATAGTGAATGACTTACAAAAACTGAGAGTATTGTGATTGATCAGTAATAATTCACAGTTCAGTACTCCACAGTTGCATAGACAACTCTACATTTCTCTCATGGGTGGTCAATATTTACAACTCATTTATGAGTTTTAAACCTTAATAGATAAGTAATGTTATAATTAAAGGCTGCTGTGTGCTAAGTCTACAAAATGTATTATTTTAATTGTCTTTTGTTCTTTACTTTTTCGATCTGATAGTTTGGGTTTGTGCTTATAGTATAATATTAGCTACTTTGATTTCTTTTTTTTTTTTCAATCACAATGATTATCAATTTATTTATTTAATTATTTCTTTGTATCCAAAGAAAAAATAGTGAAAACACTCTTTTTTTTATTTAGCATTAAAGTTATTTCCTTTACAAAAAAAATTGTGAACATTTTCTTTTCTGAACTTTCCTGTCTCAGAAATGTGCTAAATAACATCCATTTGCAATCACATATTTAACTTCCTTTTGCATCTTGAATCCTTAAAGCATTTGCTTTTTTAATTCCTATTTAGAACAAATTATATTTCTGCATTTTTTGCCAACAATATGAAGACAAAAGCTAACACCTGCCTTGCGCACAATCCCGCATAACAATTGTAATTACCGGTTGAAAAAAAAAAGGAATATTGCGTCATGCCCGTATGAAGTAGTGACGATTCCTCTTGCAAAAGGAAGTTGAAAAAAGAAAGTTAAAATGCTGTGCAGTGCCGTTTTTTTTTCCTGTGAGCTACGTCATGCAGTTTGGGAAGGGATTCCTTTGAATTTTCTTCTATAAAAGGCACATTAATGTTGTTTTCATTTCGTGGCAATCTGATTTATTTATACTTATGTGTGCTATAAATTAATGTTAATTCATTTCTTGTTTTTATGATGTCTTCAAGCAAGTTGTTAAGTATCAACACCCAGCGTAGATGAACAAGAAGTTAGTTGTATTGCTCGCATTTTTTTAGTGTTGAAAATTTTATGCTTTCATTTTTTATTGTTTATCGGAATATAATTGTTTTTTTTATTTAATTAATGGTTAATGAATGTCTCTTGTTCTGTAGTTGTCTGAATGCAAAAACAAAAAAGTTTAAAATTGCTTTAAATTTTAACTGCATCATAGATGGTTTGCTTTGTCCCAAACAGCACACCGAGGAAATCAAAACGATTTAAAATTCAAATTTGCTACAAAAGTGTCATAGACGTGTTTCGGTGTTACAATGGACCATCTTCAGTTCTATTTCTGCACAATAAATACGCACTTGTTCTTCATAACTTCAAAACGCTATGTGTGCAATTTTTATTGCAAATTTTTGTCTTACTAGATTTGCAAAATTATTGAAAAAACGATTTTTAAAATGCATTTTCGATGGAAACTATTTTTTGGTTTGTCTAGGAAACTGTAGTAATCGTAGTTTTGTAAAAGCAGTCCATCATGAACACCTTTCATTTCGAGCTGCGGTACATTCAGGCGATGGCAAAAAATGTTGTTTAATTCACGATGTCTGTCATAATAAAGTGATCAGAGCTATTTTTCATCGGGCACAAAATGCTGAGAAATGTTTACCAGTTTACACGTTTGCGAACTTTATATAAAAAACCGATACAGCGAAATTTATGTTATAACAAAGACTCTTGAGATGCTCAAGTTCATTAACATAGGATCACTGATATTTCGATCTGACGGAATTTTACTGAAGCCAAATGGTTTGTTTGCTACTTTAAACTTCATTAAACGCGGGATTCGACAATGTGAAAAAATCATCGACATTTTTATTACTCGTTTAACTTCTTATTGACAGCTGGAGAAAAATTATCAACTAAAATGCTTGGAACTTTTGTGCTCTGATGATTGTCGTCATCAAAGATTTTTATGACAACAAAATCACCCATCTTTTTAATGTAGTTATTTGCCAGTATTATAACACTTAAATATTTTTGGTACAAACTATTCTAAATCTTAAGAAAATCATAAACAAAGTCTACTATTTCACACAAACAAGTGCAATTCTTAAACTTAAATATTTAAAGTGCATATTTTAATTAAATGTATTGTTGTACCATGCATCGTTGCGTTATTAAAAATGACTTGTTTAGCAGCCTACTTATAGTTGAAAAAGCATTTTTTACTTGAAATTTTGTTCATTTAATGAGCTTATACAAATGAGAAAAAGGAAAAACAAGCGATCATGTATTTGTGTGAACGTTTCGTAATTTACAAGCCAAAGCTCAATGATTCTGTGATACAAGTGAGTCCACTCCACGTATTTTATGTATTCCGTATTTTCTTACTCAGAACTATATTTTTGTGGTTGCATTGTACTACGTATTGATTTTGATATGGTATTTATTTTCTAGCATGATAGATATTTTATCTATGTATCTCAACTTATTCTGCCAATTTCATGTTTTTTGTATTGAATAAAATGAAAGTGTTTGTGATCTGATGTTTGTGCACTGTTCTTTTATGGATTTCAATAATTTAGTGATAAAAATTATTTTTTTCCCCTCTTGACCGCCACCCCGTTTTTTTAAACACTTAAATGTTGCTGGCTTTCGTTATCGAGTTAATAACAGCATTTTGGAATAAAATAGCCGACCAAAACTTTGGAAAATCAATTTAAATTTGCAGCTATATTTTTCAGCTTCCAGAAAAAAAATAGCCGGGGGGGGGGGGGCAATGTCGACATTGTAAATACATGGTAAAAAGATATTACGTAACATAAATGGTGAACTTTTAACTCAAATACTTTCATGTGCAACAAAATACGACTTCCATTCATCCATTTTAATCTTCGAAGCATTATTGTCTTCATTTTTTGTGAACTGTAAGAACCTTCGTATCAACAGTTAGCGTTCCCAGCCCGAAAAAGCCCACCCGGGTACTTTCGGGCTGGCCCTCTTGAAAAAACCCACTATGTCGGTAAAGTGGGTTTTCACAAAATTTATTACGTGTTGAAAACATACTAGGTGACCCGTGCGCAATTCCGCAAAAAAAAAAAAAAATTGTAAAATCTTGTACGTTTGCACAACATCGCCATCTACTGCCGTCGTTCTGACAACTTTTCAAAGAGATCAAAGACACGTTCACTTTTACAACTACTACAAAAGTGATACCCTATATTAAAATCAAATACCCAAGGCTACTACTAAACTAAATACTAACGTTATCGCAAAACTACCATAGTATTTTGAAACAATAAAAGTTACAATTAAGGTTTACCGAGCTAAGCCTTGGCTTGAAATGTAGCATTTAAAATTGATTTGAACAACAATGTAACGATTTTGACAGAATTTAACTTTTTCAAACTTCAATCGCTTATAAGTCGCTTAAACGTGGATTTTCGAGATTCTCGTTACGCGGCGCTAGCGGAGAAACGTTCTAAAGAACGCATTTTTTTTAATCTTTCGAATGAAATCAAAATGGAGACGATACGACAATTATTTCGCTAGATAGAGTCAATTTTGTGCCCAAAAATTGAAGTTCGAATAAAAAACGAACCGACACTTTTTAGAGGGTTGGTCTAATTTTCGTCAATAGCCCGCGGGATAAGCTTCAAAATCATAAATTTTCATGCAATTCGATAAAGAAATGAGCGAGTTTCGACCGGGTATAGGATTTGGCTTAGAGAAATAATATATGGAGATATTTCAGAAACAGACTAAAAGCCTAGAAATTGGTATTGATCAATTTAGTTTATAATATTTAGTTTTTAATAATATTTAGTCTTGGTTAGTACCTGGTCTAGAAATTGCCATCATTCTTTCCTGACAGTTTATTAGGCATTAAAAATAAATCTGCACGTGAATTTCACTTTTTTTTAATAAATACTTAAAAAGAAAAAAAAATAATAAATATTTCAATCTATAAATTCAATTCAGTATTAATTTAAAATAAAATATCAATTTGAAGAATTCAATATTACAATGATTTTTCAAAATTTGCCAAAGAACTCTTTTAGGAGGTCACAGGGACCTCATGACAGACGTGCCACAGAGGCTTAGTGACAGACGTGTGACCTCAGGTCAAGGAGATCTTTTTTAGGAGGTCACTCTTCAGGACTCCTCTGATTCTTTGAAATGTAAAAGTAGATGTGCTGTATAATGTTTTAATAGAGAATATTAAAATGGATCTTGAAAAAGTCCGGGTTTTTCATCAAAAACCGAGGCGGACTGGGCTTTTTCAAAAAAAAAAAAAAAACGGGTTTTTTCAAACCCTGACAGTTAGCGAATAAAAATTCAATACTTCCAGGTGAAAACTTTATCAAAACTGACTAAATAAACCTGCAAAGCACTTAAAAAGGTAAGTTTGTTTTTCCTTTTTTGGCTGAGATTTAGATAGCAAGTATTTGCGTCAATTTTAGTGTCGAGAAACTCCTTTCAATTACAAAAGGTATGGTAATTGCTCAATTTAAAAGTGAGGGGGAAAAACACCCACAGGACATTCGAAGTTTTTTCGTTAAGCAGATATTTATTTTTATTATTATTGTTATTTTTTATTTATAATTTGTATTTATTTATTTTTTGACATATGCCCAAAAAGGTGAACCACATTTCTTTTCTTTTTTTTCTTTATAATTACTACAAAAGAATTCCCGTTCTGTAAGAAGTTACTGTTGAAAAAACTGACCAGCCTTAAATGTATCTCAGTTTTTCTTTCTGTCCCACGTCAAAGCACTGCTCTTAGCAGGGGTGCCCACAGGGGGGGATTATGGAGCAAGTTGCGCCATCAAGATTTTTGGGGGGGATTTTTTAAAACTAATTTATTTGTTTGTTTAAATTATTTATTAATTTATTTTTTAATTTAAATTAATTACTGATTTTTTCAAATAAAAAATATTCATTAATTTATTTTTTCAATTTAAATTATTCTTTTATTATTATTATTATTTTTTATTTATTTATTTATTTGTTGTGTGTGTGTATATGATTGGAGTGTCTGGAAAAAAAGGGAAAAAAAGCGATTCTATTCTGCGCATAATTCTAGCTTTTAAAAAAGTAATAATATATAAAAAAATAAATTAGTTATAAATTTAATAAATAAATAAAAAACAATTAAAAATAAATAAATAATATTAAAAAATAAATAAATAATAGTTTTAAAATAATAATAATAAAAAAAAGGGTAAAAAAATAAAATAAAAAGCACAGGGGGGTTGTGAAAATTTTTGGGGGGAAATTTGCTCCATTGAGCTTGGGGGGGGGATGGGCACCCCTGGCTCTTAGCAGCACAAAATAACTTCCGACTTAGTTCAAAAGAAAGATTGTCTTTTGCTCGGAAGATATTGAAAGCATAATGATGACCTTAGTACTCCTCGATGCATTTCCATGAACTCAAAATATAAACAATAATAAACTTATTTTTTCCTTTTTAGTTATTAAACATTTGGAAAGCAATCTGTGTCCGCAACCTTCAATTTCATTAAAACTTGAATAACACTCGCCTCCTTTTCCCTTGTGTGAAGTGTTTAACTAAATCCTCATAATTAATACCGTAGACTTGTAGATTCCCGGTTTTCCGCGGGAAAGGGTAACACGGTAACCGCGGATAATCTAACAATAGGTAAAAAACGACAATGTATGCAATCGCTAAAAAGAAATCAACACAGCACATACATTTAAATAGTAGAGCGATTCCATACCAAATCACCGAATGGGGGTCGCACGACCGACTCGGATTTTTTTTTAATTTGGTACACAGATTGATGGTATAGAGGTATGAAAAAGCCCAAAAGGAAAGTTACCTGCTCCACTTATTTTCTGAAATACATGCCCTCAAAGTTTGTCCGCCACGTCAAAATACTAAAAAAGTGATATTATTTAATCATTTTTTATAAAAAATCGTACTCATGCAAAATAAAAGTGTTAGATATCTATGGAAACTAGTTACTCCAGGCATTCTGAAAAAAAATACTAGAACGTTCATAATGAAAATTGCCAAGGTACAGGGCTCTTTGAAGTTGTCACCACAAAAACTTGATTTTGCAGATTTTGCTAAAATTCAGGCATTTATTACAAAAAAAGGCAAACAAAACCAAAGGTTTTCTCACTTTCTGGTAGTGTACAGGTCCTCCCTGTAAATTTCTACGCAATAAATTTTTTGGGTTTCTCACTCCTTCTTGGAAATATTTTAGCTTAAAGATAAGCCGTAAGGCAAAAAATGCGTTTTTGGCCATCTTGGCAGCCATTTTTCTCATAAAGGGGGAGCAGTAGAAACTTTAATTTTTTTTTTAAACAAGCCACTGATATGTTAGCTATTCACAGGAAAAGAGTTTACTTTTGGTTATTTCTCCCATTAAGAGATATCCTGCTGACAGTATATGCATGTTTTTCGCGACGACCATATGCTTTTGTTCCCCCTCTCATGGACTTAAAATTAATTAAACCAAAAAATAATTATATATTTATTACTAGCTGTATTATCTACTCAATATGTCATGAAATTTAATTTATTAAATCATTGAACAATAAATTAGATAATTGATGAAAACAAGAAAAAGTATTTCTCTGATGCCTGAGCATTATGCATTCATAACTATAAAGCACTAAATACTTTCTTGAGAAATTAATTAACATAAATGAGCTCTAAATAGTTATATTATAAGCAATACCCAATCTTGTGATTGGGATACTCCTGTTTTTAATTGAAGAATTTCTTGAATATCACATGAATATCAGGAAAATAAATGAGGTCTTTTCGTTTGATGTAGGATACTTTATGACAAATTTCATTTGATTGGCTACTAACTGAGCATGGTGATAAAGAGCTATTAATTTCAGCATCGAGTTCCATTTTACCTTATTAACAGTTAAATATTTATAAAATAATTAAATAAATAATTTAATATAAAGCCATGCTTGAAGAATTCAAATTAGTGCAACTAATTTATTCCCATACTGATCTTTACAAAACTGACATGTGTTGAGCACTGATAAGAACTGACAAGAATAAGTTTACTCACTAAAATACCAGTTCACAGATACTATAAAGCGTACATTCTATTTTCTACAAAATAATACTGCAACAAAGAACAAGGGTATAAAGGGGTAGGTACTAAAGAATTTCTTGAAAAATCAATTAAAATAAAGGAGCTTCGAATATGTATCTCATAGGCAATACCCAATCTTGTGATTGGATGTTCCTGATTGATGGCTATAAACAGGAGGATACCCTTGTTCTTTGTTGCAGTATTATTTTGTGGAAAATAGAATGTATGCTTTATAGTATCTGTGAACTAATATTTTAGTGAGTAAACTTTTTCTTGTCAGTTCTTATCAGTGCTCAACGCATGTCAATTTTGTAAAGATCAGTATGGGAATAAATTAGTTGCACTAATTTTAATTCTTCAAGCATGGCTTTATACTAAATTATTTATTTAATTATTTTGTAAATATTTAACTGTTAATAAGGTAAAATAGAATTCGATGCTGAAATTAATAGCTCTTTATCACCATGCTCAGTTAGTAGCCCATCAAATGAAATTTGTCATAAAATATCCTACATCAAACGAAAAGACCTCATTTATTTTCCTGATATTCATGTGATATTCAAGAAATTCTTCAATTAAAAACAGGAGTATCCCAATCACAAGATTGGGTATTGCTTATAATATAAATATTTAGAGCTCATTTATGTTAATTAATTTCTCAAGAAAGTATTTAGTGCTTTATAATTATGAATGCATAATGCTCAGGCATCAGAGAAATACTTTTTCTTTTTTTCATCAATTATCTAATTTATTGTTCAATGATTTAATAAATTAAATTTCATGACATATTGGGTAGATAATACAGCTAATAATAAATATATCATTATTTTTTGGTTTAATTAATTTTAAGTCCATGAGAGGGGGAACAAAAGCATATGGTCGTCGCGAAAAACATGCATATACTGTCAGCAGGATATCTCTTAATGGGAGAAATAACCAAAAGTAAACTCTTTTCCTGTGAATAACTAACATATCAGTGGCTTGTTTAAAAAAAAAATTAAAGTTTCTACTGCTCCCCCTTTATGAGAAAAATGGCTGCCAAGATGGCCAAAAACGCATTTTTTGCCTTACGGCTTATCTTTAAGCTAAAATATTTCCAAGAAGGAGTGAGAAACCCAAAAAATTTATTGCGTAGAAATTTACAGGGAGGACCTGTACACTACCAGAAAGTGAGAAAACCTTTGGTTTTGTTTGCCTTTTTTTGTAATAAATGCCTGAATTTTAGCAAAATCTGCAAAATCAAGTTTTTGTGGTGACAACTTCAAAGAGCCCTGTACCTTGGCAATTTTCATTATGAACGTTCTAGTATTTTTTTTCAGAATGCCTGGAGTAACTAGTTTCCATAGATATCCAACACTTTTATTTTGCATGAGTACGATTTTTTATAAAAAATGATTAAATAACATCACTTTTTTAGTATTTTGACGTGGCGGACAAACTTTGAGGGCATGTATCTCAGAAAATAAGTGGAGCAGGTAACTTTCCTTTTGGGCTTTTTCATACCTCTACACCATCAATCTGTGTACCAAATTAAAAAAAAATCCGAGTCGGTCGTGCGACCAACTTTTTTTTTTTTTTTCGGTGATTTGGTATGGAATCGCTCAGTAGTAAAAAATAACAGCGAATGAAAAAAATATTTCAAAAAGCTAAAAAAACCAATAAATCACTTTTTTTTTTGCATTTCAAAAATCATTGCAGAAAAAATTAAATTTTGAGAACATATCTGGGAGAAGTTGAGCTCTATTTGTGCATGAATAAATGCACTTACTATAAATTCAAATGTTATAATTCAAAGACTGTCTCCTAAACCAGAAGTTAGATCCACCTCTGCTCTCTCATCCTGGTACAATATTCCAAAAGCTTCTTACTTATTGAAATGACTTGGGATGGAGATATCATCTCTTGGTGCTCATTTATCTTATTTTGAAATGTTATAATATGAGGGGTGGCCAACTTTTTTAGGACGAGTGCTACTATCTGGAGAGAAAAAGCTCAGCGTGCCACATTGTATTTTTCCAACAAACTGAACATTTTTTAAAAGTTAAAAATAGGTTTTTTTTGACTGACTGTAATTCTTACTCAAATGAAACATTTTTTCTCGTAAACCTGAGCGATTGAAATCTAAATGATGATGAAGATAAAACAAGTTCAAACTTAAGAGTTATCGTTAATAAACACTTTTATAGGTTCTGTCAGTTGGTTTATGC
This sequence comes from Uloborus plumipes, assembly GCA_038373865.1. Taxonomy (NCBI): domain Eukaryota; kingdom Metazoa; phylum Arthropoda; class Arachnida; order Araneae; family Uloboridae; genus Uloborus; species Uloborus plumipes. The sequence goes on from JAXGGA010010860.1 coordinate 26,766, forward strand.
TTAAAATAGAAACAAATAACATCAAACATACTATTCTAAAAATTAAACAGTCTGTACTTAATGTGGTTTATGAGTCTGTATCTTTTTTTACCAAGTCTTTAATTTTAGGATCAGTTCTTGAGAATCCTAAGAAGTTTAAGTGTTTTAAGTGCTATATATCAATTAATATTCAACGGTATTTAGATTTTTCTGCATTCATAACAAAAAATACACTGGCGGAAAAAAAAATCCCAACACCAAGAAAGACTTGTATTAGATAAACGAAATTTGGTAGGCGTGTTTATACAACTGAAAGATGACATCGATTGAAATTTCGAGTTCCGCGCATTAGTGTGGCGCAGCTGGCATCACTCAGAACATGCAAATAAGGCTTGTTTTAAAAGCGTGTTGTGAAGCTCGTGTGTATTATTTTTCCGTGAAATTTGACGAATTGCGTTCATCTTAGATAGGAATGCCTTTAAGAAGACGAAGAAAGCCGTTATCAACAGCTCACCGAGTTTAAACAAGGTCGTACGATTTGGCTACGAGAAGGTGGATTTTCATTTCGCGATATTGCAGAAAGACTTGGGTGGGAATGTCTCCACCATGCATGATGATGGAAGCTATGGGCAAGGTATGGTACTACCTCAAGAAGATCGAGTTCCGAGCTGCCACGTGGTACGACTGAGAAGGAAGATCGCCGAATCTTGCGTACGGCTGTGGCGCATCGTACTGCATCTGCGGTTGAAATTCGAGCTGCAGTTGGTACTGTCGTGACCCAAGGAACGGTAAGTAACTGTTTACTTCAAGGACAGCTCCTAGCCAGGCAACCTGCAGCCTGCAGCCGGTATTCCATTGACTGCAAGCCACTGCATTTTCCGACTGCAGTGGTGTCACGACAGAGCTCACTGGAGGTCGGAGTGGAGATCTGTTGTAATTTTTGATGAAAACAGATTCTGCCGTAGTGCCAGTGGTGGCTGTATATTGGTCAGAAGGAGGCCAGGGGACCGCCTGCATCCAAGCGGTCTACGGCCTAGACACACGAGACCTACACCTGGAGTTATGGTCTCTGGAGCAAATTTCTACAACAGCAGGGGCATTCTTGTGGTTATCCTAAACTCACTACAGTCTGGTAATTTAACCAGTAGTACAGCCCTTCATGAGTAGCATTCAAGGAGCATTTTCCAACAGGATAACGCTCGCCCTCACATCACTGCTGTAACGCAATGTACTCTACAGAATGCTGACATGTTACCATGACCTGCAAAATCACCAGGTATGTCTCCAATTGATAACGTATGGGATATCATTGGACGGCACCTCGAGCATCATCCACAGTCAGCAATGACGGTCCTAGTATTGACACAACAAGTGCAACAAGCATGGAACTCCATGCTACAACGTGACATTCGGCACCTGTATGACATAATGCATGCACGCTTGCAGGCTTGCCTTCAAAATTTTGGAGGTTACATCCTCTACTAAATTAACATAATTTCACATTTGCACAGCATTTTCTTGAGCTTAAATTAGCCAGTGATCTTGTACATTTAATCAATTAAACATGTTAACTAGACAATTGCATTACCAGAATTTCATTACTCTACAGAATTGTTTTCTTGGTGTTGGGATTTTTTTTCCGCCAGTGTATTTGTTTAGAAGCGTATTTTGAACCAAATCTACAACAGCACCAGACGGCTAAAGAGTGTAAATGTGAAAAAATTTTGTTGGGACAAATTTCTATATAACGTGGATGACTTTCTCTTACATTTGATGGCCAATGCAAAAGGTCAGTAATTCCGATTTGGATTTCAGAAGGGTAACAAGTAGTGTCTTGCAGAGAAATAGACAAAGAATTTGAAAAGATCAGATTTTTTTTATCATCCTGAAAATCATCAAACTTAACACTGAATGAATACTTAAAATAGGTGTAAAATTTTCTCCGTATATCATTAGAAAATTATTAAATTTGGGTTGTTACTTTTAGTTTTTTATTTTTGATGTTTTACTCTTTTTTTCTCGAAAGTAGGGAGAAAGAAACTGAAGTTTCATCATAAAAGAATGAAGATGGCCTATACTGATTTAGGAAACTTTTTTTAGTACAATCTTAAATTTAAATTACTTGAACGCCAGATTATAAGAGATGACATAGCTAAATTCAATTGCTACTCCTCATTCTTAAGTAGCAAGTCCTCATTGCTTTCCTTCCAGATATTTTAAAAATCAAACTCCCTAAAATTCTAAAATCTTCTTATGACTATTTTTCCTTTGGTTAGCTATCGCAAATTTCAATGAAGGAGTAACTTCAGATACTGTCCTCTTTCTCCTGGGAAAAGTTCACAAAACATTCAGAGCTCTACAGGGTCACCAACAGAGAAAATATTACATTCCTTGGCAAGGAGTTTGTGATAGATAATTCGATGACGTTTTTGAAGTTTTCTTCCCGAATTAGTTTCGAGTAATGTAACAAAAACAATTTAAGGGTCTTCATTTGTGCAACCAAACCGAATTTTGTCCAATCTGGTTTCTTAATTTTAGTTGCAGAGTTAACTTTTTTTTTTTTTAATTTCATCACCCATAGCTGAAACTATTGCAGATCAAGAATCCATTCTGCAGCATCGAAAGTTTCATTCGTGTCAAGCACAAATATGCTTTATAAAGCATTGTCTATAACGTCACAGCTTTCGTTGGATGTCCGAACCGAATCTAATGCTAAGTACTTTGAAATATTGTAGCTCAGACAATTTGTAAGCCAGCAGCCAGCCTCCTGACATTTTGTCGTCATAATGTCATATTTATCAGTTTAAGGATTTTAGTTTTTATCAATACTTTTGATATCGTCATTTTTTCCTCAATTTTGGAATTTTTTCAAAAAGTCTTCGCGTGCCACTCTTACTGCTCTGCCGTGCCACATTGTGCCGCGGGCTGGCCACCCCTGTATGGACGCCGACCAATTGAACCAACAGTTTTATCGATAAAAGCAAAGCAATGTCCAGCTTTATAGAATTAGCTGCTTTATTGAATCAGACGCTTTGTGCAATCAAAACTGTTTAGGACAAACGTGATTCGTATAATCAGCAACCTATCTATACTTTGATTTGAAAATTTTCTTGAAGCTTGATAACTATGTTGAATGTATTTAAATCTGGATTTTTATCCAAGTTTCAATGACCAAACTTTTTTTCAAGGGGTGCTTTTATTTAATTTCCACAACTTTGCAGTTAAAATGCCCGAAAATGGGAAATTAAGAATCCGGTATTTATAGCAAACAGCAAACATGTTCGAGTTTTCAGAGCAGCGGATATGACAAACAGGATGGAGGAATTTTCTCATCGTGAAGCGAAAAAATGTGCTTGATGTTATTGTAGGTTTTTTGCTGGAGCAGTCGAATGCTTAGGATAGTTCAGTTAATGTTCATTTGATTTATTCATCTGACTATGCTTGGCGTTTTCGATAGCCTCAAAGGTCTAGTAAAAGCACATTCAATATGTATAGACGGACCAGCTTTTCGACTTCATTATCGTTGTACTGTGTTATTCCTTTTGAGCGCTAGTTTGTTGTTGTCCTGTAGGCAGTATTTCGGTGATCCAATACATTGCCTTCAAAATGACATTCGACGAATTCAAGCTCTCGAAAATTTTTGCTGGATTCATTCTACGTTTACCCTGCCCCACGCTTGGAATAAAACGGTAGGTGTGGACGGAGTTCCTCATCCAGGTATTGATACTTACAAGGAAGGACAAGATAAATTGTATCATGGCTATTACCAGTGGGTAGCGCTGGTCCTTCTTCTACAAGGAATATTATTCTACTTGCCTCGATATCTTTGGAAAATATGGGAAAGGGGAATTATGAAAGCTTATGCCTTAGATTTGAAAAATCCTCTGTTACCTACTTCTGACAGGACCAAAAGTTATGAATTGTTGACACATTCTTTGCACATTCATTGGGGTCATAATAGAAGTTACTGCACGAAATACATATTTTGTGAAGTATTGGCACTACTAAATGTCGTCTTCCAGATGCTTCTGCTTGACAAATTTTTGGGTGGTGCATTTACTACTTTTGGTATCGAAGTGCTGAAATGGACCGACTGGGAGCAAGATTACCGAACCGATCCTTTGGTCGAAAGGTTTCCCCGAATGACGAAATGTGTGTTTCACTACTATGGCTCATCTGGTGATGTTCAAAAAATTGACGCGCTTTGCCTGCTGCCATTGAACATTCTCAACGAAAAGATTTTTATAATTCTCTGGTTCTGGATGGTGTTTTTGTGTGTGGTCTCAGCTCTCACCTTATTCTACCGTTTTCTGTTAGCTGCCAATCCTATGCTTAGGTATCGTGTATTAGTAACCAGAGCTCCTCAAGTTGGCAAGGGAATGCTTAATAAACTGGTGAAGTCATCCGGTTTAAGTGATTGGTTTGTGCTTTACTTACTTGCCAAGAACATTGATTCCACCCATTATTGTGCTGTTGTATCAAATTTAGCTGCTGCAATGGAGCAGAATATATATGTCTCAGTGGCGGCCCATTGATTTTTTTAAAAGGAGGTTCATAGAAAAGATTGGCAAAAATTAAATATTTTCAGTAAGTGGCCCCGATCTCCATATTAACCAGATATTACTACACAACTCAAGATTCTCAACCGTTGGTCCGCGGGACCAGCGGTTAAGCATTTGTATGTTCCTCCACGACCGTACACTGAAGGGGTCTTAAATATGCACATAAGTGTTTTACATAGTTCTATAATAGACAAAGGGCCTCACCTCAAACCTGTTAATCCGAGAGGTCTATGTCTATGAGAAAAAAAAAAGAATTAGGTTCCATTTTTACGATTTAATAACTAACTTTTAACTTTCCTCTTAATTACTTCTGATAGTAAAAACCTGTTTTACTTTAAAATCTAAATTTAAATGCAATTAAGTAATACAATTAAAATTAAAATCTAATGTGGAACCGTTCGTGTGATGTTAATTGTTTGTGCTTTTCAAAAATGCTTGTAACAGTTCAAGTTGTGAAGAAAAGTTTGAAAAATCAGTAAAAAAATAATTCAAAAATGAAACATATTTAACACACAAAAAAAAAAAAAAAAGATTTAAAACTTTAACCCAACTACATAAAAAAGCACTGAAGGGTGAGAAACAAGGTAGGTGCTATCTGATATCATCGTAGAATTAAGTAAAACAAGTCATTTGATATGTTAGCTATTCTTATTTATTTAGCTCTCCCGCTGTCAGTTCTACAACAATTAAATTGAATAACAACATAATTCAATTCAAATGTTGTAGTCGTGCATTGTCAACTATAAAAATCAAGCATTTTAGCTTGATACACAATCAAGCATTAGTTAGATACACAAGAGGTAAATGAGGTTACAATGTTATTCTATCAATCTGTTTTTCTGCTTGCCATAGGTGGTGGCACCATAGATTTGATATAATAAACAGTAGAATGCGTGCACCTTTATCTGCAACGCAGAAACTGACTGTCAACATGAGGGGGAAGTAGAAGTCAAATAACAGGGGAGGATTGTTGGCTTTATGTTCAGCATCTTTCCCGCAACATTGTAGGGGAGTTAAATAAAGTGTTTAACTTAGCTTGTGTTCGTTATTGCACGCATCTCTCTCCAAGGGCCCACAATGTACCCAGACCCGTCATTTAGGAGAGTCAGGGGGTCGATCGCCTCCCCCCCCTGGTTTTGAGAAATCAATGTATTTGCATATAAGTGGGCGTGGTCTTTGTTGTTTTCCGATGAGATTGCAATGTGTTTGCACCCCCCCCCCTTAAAAAAATTTGAAATGACGGGCCTGCATACACCCTTATTATTTTTACCCTTTTTGCGGATTATCCGTGGTTAACAAGCCACCCTATTCCACCGAAAATCGGGAGCTTACTGTGATGAAAAACAGAACAAGAGGAGCATGGCAAAAATCTCGCTCGATGCGGAGTTGATTAATCCGCCTTGGAGCACATATTCGATTTCCAGAAACCCGAGCTAGTGACCTTCTCTCTTTTGGGACCTGCGTCCTCAACCTATAGAAGTCAAAGGACGAGGCTCGTCTTGACGTGCCCTCTGAGAATTGCTCTCAATTGATGCACGGCTCTGGGTTACGTTTCTCCAATCTTGTTGGATGCTTCTGAAAACACCCTGAAGGCCGCGGGCCCGCAAAAACAACTCCAGAAAACAGCGTTTAGATTGAATAACAAGGGGAAAGTGCCTGTCAATTGGCTCATGGTGGTGGGCTCTAGTAATTGTATATCATTGGGTTTGCTCTGTTTTTGATCAGCGATGATAGCTGCGTTTGTCAATTTCATTCGTTTGAGGCGGGGATTTTCTTAACAAGACAGACACTTCAAGAGTGCTCTTACAACAATAAATATGATGATCATATATTTAAAATGAAATTACGCAGTTATTTATTTTGCGAGTTGTTTTTCGTAGCGAGTGACAAAGTAATTTATTTTACCCAGAAACATCTCATGGCCACATTTAAATGCAAACCACTAAAATAGCAGCACCGGTTGATGCCTTGTGGCTTTTAGACTAAAATTGTTATTCCTTATTTAGTAACCAGGATAGTCCAGGCCCGTCATTTCGAATTTCCCCGGGGGGGGGGGGGTGTCAAAGGGTATTTTCTTAATCTAAATGACAGCAAAAAACATGCTCACTTTCATGTAAATACATTGATTTTCCAAAATCGGGCGGGGGGGGGGGGGCAGGATAATTGACTCCCCTTCCTGTGATCACCGAAATTTTTCCATAAATGATGTCACCCTTTTTTTTAGCATGCTTGACCCCGTCCCCATGCCACAAGTCGCACGATATTTGATACACATATTTTTACTTAAGTGGGATGTCAAACTTCTTGTTAACCCCTTCCCCTTGTTACTAGCTGTCCCAGTTTCACGGACCTCCAACCTCAAAGCATGACATCATTTGTAAACAGGTTCTTAGCAAATGTAGCAACAAACAATTTTACGTTCATATTTTAGCATGGCATTTCTAATTCGAGAGTAATACAATAGGTCAATAGGTATTAATAGTATAGGTATAGTATAGGTAGTAAATAGGTACAACAGAAATACATTTTCCGCTACATTCCGTGCAAAATAATATTAGTTACCAAACTACACGACTTCTACTAATACGTTCAAGCTCAAAATGGGCTGTGCCCAAAATTATGAAAAAAATTAATTTTCTTCCTGAGGCTGATAACAGCACTACTCTGTGACGTTGCAGTTTTTGACTCTGGGCTGTATAATTAATTACCTGTAAAAATAAAATTCTTTCCACAGAAGACTACGGCTAAAACATGCAAATCAAGTGCATGCTGCTACGTTCGATTTTCAGTTGAAAATTGAGTTAATGATGTGCTGTTGCTAATTGACTTGCAAACTATCCTCGGACGAGGACGGGAAACCCAAGAACACGATTTAATTTTATGTACCTCCAATGGCGCGCTAGACATAACATTTCGCCTAAAACTTGCCAGCAACGCAAATATTACCAGCAGGGGGCACGACCGTTCCAAGGTTTATTGACCAAAGAAAGCGAAAGGGAATGATGCGCATGCTGCGTAGCGTGACTGCAATGTATATTTATTTATTTTTTCCGCGAACTTCAAAAAAAGTGCGAACATGAAGCAGGTGGGAATGCAGTGAGGTAAAAAGTTTTAAATAAAATAAAATCTTTCTGAGGACCAATAGTGATGCGTAAAGCTTTGTTTATGGAACAGAAACAAACAACCGAATCTTGATATCCACAAGTATTTTTGTCTTTAAAATAGTTCAAATGCATGAAATTGCTGGAAGTCTTCTCAAATGCTATTTCTTCCATTGTCAGCTATCACATACCATTGCATAAACAGAAACTTTTTTTTGTTATTATCTCTTTCTCTTCTATTTGAGTTGTTTTCATTCGGAGTAACTTTTAGATTTAGTTTCTTTATTGTTAATTCTCCACCCATATTGATAGCGTTTTTGCATTGATTGGTTTAAAATTAAAGTCCAGTGCACTACAACGCGATTCGACTAATGCGAAATGGCTATTACCACGATTTTTTCACGAGTAACGAATTTTAGAGCTAACGCCAATTTCTTGTTCGCAACACGAAGAATTTCGGAAAATAATCATAGGGCCTCAGCGACTGTACCTCAGAACCAGACTAACGTAAGTTCATTTTCATCACTTTTCAGTGGAGGGCAAAAACGATTGTCGGATCCATGCAAAGGATATGACTCGAGATCTAACCCTGTTAAACAATTGTAAAGGAATTTCTTTTCTAGAATAACGTTCTCATGGGTCGATGCGGGATGAGATTCTACATACAATGCAGCAAAAGAGTGAAAATCACCATTTTTGGACTTACGTCCTTCTGGTTCTGAGGTACAGAAGTATCCGCTTTGTCGTTGGCTTTTAAATATTGGTTTCATGAATTTACTTTTATCCATGTAACAAGCCCGTCATTTCGGATTTTTCTACGGAGGGGGGGGGGGGAAGGCAAGGCAATGGGTGCATACACAATGTAAAATTTACAAAAAAGTGGCAAAAACCATGCCCACTTGTATGCCAATGCATTGATTTCCCAAAGTCAGGGGGGGGGGGCAATTGACTCCCCTCCTTGCCCCCCTAAATGACGGGCCTGCCATGTAGCTTCACTCAAAAGGTATGTTCCCGCTCTGTCTAGATATCAAACTCTTTTTTAGTGCATACAAATAACTACTCCGCATTTTTCATTATTTCTTTTTCATCCTAAATATGAAAGTTGATGAAATACAATGGCTCCTGAGCGCGAAGATCTATCAAAAATTGGTAAAGATGAAACGGAAAAAAGTTTCTGACAATTAAGGTAAAGAAGACTGATAACGATCGGATCGCTCAGAATAAATCATTGTCATCTTTATTTTTTAAGTTATAAATATAATTATTGTATCTACGGTACAATACTGTTGAAGGGTCGCATCTTAGAACGGTGCGTGTATAGTATTACTGCATACTGTACACGCACCGTTCTGTTTTATTTATGTCTCTTTCTCCCAATGATTATTGATTTTGTGCATCGTAACAGTATTTTCTATTTAATGTATAGCTTTTTTCAATGCAATAAAAATTCTTTAACTAAGTAACTGTTCTTTAACTAAGAAACGGTCATGTGCAGGGCCTGATTATGGCACAGGCCAACTAGACCTGGGTTTGGGGCCTCATCTTCCTAAGGGACCCCTAATTTTCTGAAAACTGACGCACAGCATTAAAGAATTATGTATTTTTAAGAAAAAAATAATGACTCATAAATTGAAATTGAAAAACAAAAACAATCTCTTTTGACACTTTTTAATTCTCATTTCTCTTATTCACTTCATATTTTGTAAGTAAAAAAAAGATTTATTTTTTGAGAATTAGCTATAAACTCTTGAGCTAAAATGGATATAAAACAGTAACAGCGTACAGTAAAATACAGCCCAGCAAAATTGTATCTTAATAGCAACTAAGTTGTAAAATTATATCATCATTTCTCTCTTTTTTTTCTCCTCAGACTTCAACTCAGAATTGGGCTGAAACGCACGCGCGCCACATCAATGAAGAAACATCCCACGCGCAGAAATGAGAGAGAACAGATGTTTCCCTGTTTTTTTTTTTTTTTTTTTTTTAATGCCAGTGTTAAGTCGGGGATGATCATAGAAGACCTCTTGTATGGTGGAATAGAGTTACAGTAAATTCAGTAAAAAAAAACCTTAAGTTGTTTCGTACCTTCACTTGGTTTTCACATTTTTTCAGCTCTTAATGCATAGTTATTCTTATTATCGGACCCGTAATTGGGGGGAGGGGGACAAGAATAGGAAATTGCTCCCCTCCCTGAGCATAATGTATTTACATATGAGTGTATGCATAAAAAAAAATTATGAATACAAATGTATTTTTTTTATTTATGAGCTGGAATTTTTTTATTAACAACCTGCTTGCATAAATATTATTTGTTATAAAAAAAATGTTGCTTGTTTTTCTTTTTGAAGATGCCATTTTTATAGTTTAAGCTTAGAGTTTATTCAATATCAAAATCCCAACATAAATTCGTATAGTTAGTGATTGATTCAGCAGGCATTTGGGCTTGGGGGGCACCTCGCAATTGCGACATGTTAAATCGACCACCGGGAAGAGCCCACAAAACTTTTCCGTTCCCATAATGTTATCATCAAATTTATATTAAAAGTGCATACTTAAGCCCGCAATTTCACAATATTTCCAAAGGAAACCACCCAACTCTTTTCCTCACTTATCAACATAAAACCTAACAATTGCGTTTCTAAAATTCAATTGAAAAAAAATCTGGAGAAAACACCGAACTCTGGCTCTTCTGTTAAATGTCGCAACGTCACCCATTTCCTGAACGTCACCGTCACCATCAAAGATATGTTGAAATTTCAATTTCAGAAATTTCCACCACAGATCTAACCATTCCTTCCCAAATATATTATAAAATAAACTCAGTTTCAGAAGAAAAAGTTCGAAAGGAATCCATCCATCTTCTCTTTCGTTTGCAAACAAAGCTTAAAATCGCGTTTTTATGACTTTCATGTTGAAAATTGTTCGGAGACAGAGCCATCGAGCCTTCAACACTCTCTTATCGTCACCAAAAGTGGCCTAAAATTGTATTTTTCAGACTTTCAACTATGGTAATTTCTCTGGAAAGATTCGTGATCTCTTTATGTCACAAAAAAAGTTTAAATTTGGCTTCATTTTTGAAAAAAAAAAAAAAATAAAACAAAAAAATAGTGGGTACTCCAACTCCAACTTTTCCCTGACGTCACCACAAGCTGTCTAAAATTGCGAATTTTTCCAGGGGAGGTTCCTGACTTCTGCCCTCCCGACTGTCTTGTCCCAATTTTCCTTCAAAGCGCTAAATTGCACATAATTTCTCAGTGCTAAACTTTCCTTAAAGTTTTATAAATTCACCCTACTTCCCTTTTTTAATGTAAATTAAAATTCGATATAAAAACTTGAAATAAGGTGGGTAAGGGCGGCAGTTTAAGACCTTAACCCTATCTCAGAAAAATATAAAATGCGGCTTGAGAGATACTCCGTTTTAGCACTTTAAAGCAGAATTTAAATTTTAAAGGGTGTACTGATGTTAGGATATGAAAAAGGAAGTTTGAAGTTCTAATGGAAACAAAATTTTAAACTATTGTATAGTCAATACTGAAACTAAAAAATAAATAAATAAATAAAAAAGAGGTTATCCCCCGCCCCCCTTTTTCATTAAACACTAGCTTATTATACCCGGCGTTGCCCGAGTGCTTATTAAAAATGCTCGTAAAAATTAGAATTAAATATCTGTTGGAACCTCTAATTTTTCTGCATCACAACAAAATTTGTGCCAATGTTCCAAGGTAATTAGAATGTGAATAAAATTGTTTTTAACTTATTTCATGCTAAAATGAAATAGGTGTGCCTTAGATTGATAATTCATTGTTAATCGTAATCTTTGTTGGAAAATACTCATATTTAAACGTGTTATTATTTTTTTTTTTAGTTTGTATGCTTAAAGGCTTATCTCTATTACTCTATCTATTCAAAATTGAAAGAAAATGGCCATTATGAGACAAAAAGTTTGAATTTTGAGCTTTTTGGATCTTTTTTTAAATTTCAAAGCCCCGCCTATGTAAACTCTAGTGCATCAAGGAACCTGTGTGCCAAGTTTGATGAAAATCTGACGAAAATCATCTCAAAATGCCGTCTATGGAACAAGACTTTCATTTTTGCAGCTCTAGACCTCCTGTTTATTTTCTGCTACATTAGTGATCATATTAAGTATGTTAATTTGTGGCCTGCAATTTTCGAGCAAATCAGCAAACAATAAACATAAATTCATCCAACAATTTTATCAGGAAAAATAGAAATACGTATAGACAAATTTGCGCAAATGAGACTTAAATAACCTTTTATTTTTGCTTGCTTGCTGATCAAATAAATAAAATCATCTTGCGTCACACTACCATCAAATACTGGAATTCACAACAGATAAATTAAGTACATTCTCGTGTAAAGAACGTTTCCAAAAATGGCGAATCTTGCTGATGATATCTAAATAGCAGTTTGCGCACTTCTATCATTTTATTCCTCTTTTTCCTTGAAATGCGACAGACAGGGAACAGTTATTTCTAATTATCATAACATGTGTATTCTTTATTGTCAGAAACGTATTTGAAGCATGAGTGACAACATAATGCACATCTTTCAAGTGCCATCTGAGGATAACGTAATGTTTACCAATGTTTCCTAATGCTTACGTCTGGATTTATTACATTACTTCTCTGTTTTGTTTGGAATGTTTGCGTGTCTTGCAATTGTTCTAATATATTGCGTTTGGATGCTTTTATCATTGCATTTTTAAAGCTTTAATGGAAAAATTTAGAAATAAATAAATGAATAAACAAATGCAAATAAAATGAAAATGAATTTGTTTCTATTGATTTAAAATTTTCGTAAGGGGCTGCCCATTAGGGTGGGGCGAAAAATAAAAAGTTTTCCAGATCAACTTCTAATAGTTGCCAAAAGTTGTCTTTGGTGATAGTTAGCTTTTGTGCAAAATTTAAGAAAAATCGGTTAATATCTTCAGGGGGCGCTGCGATCGCAAAGTTTCACCATAGCTTTGTTATGGATTTTATGGTTAAAATATCAAAAAGAATGCCTTTAGCTAGTCTCTTTGCGTTTTTTTACTCAAAAAATGTTTTCATGCATTAAAAGCATATGAAATGACTCGCAAACATTATTTTATATGATATATTTATATTTAAAAAAAAAATCACTTTTTTTCACGTTTTTGTTTCTTTTTAAATGCTTGAAATATAAATATATCATATAAAATATTTTTTGTGAGTTATTTCATATGCTTTGAATGCATGAATATATCTTATGAGTAAAAAAATGCAATGAAATTAGCTAACGGCATTATTTTTCATATTTTAACCATAAAATCCTGATAAAAGCTATGATAAAGCTTTGCGATCGCAGCGCCCCCTGAAGATATTAACCGATTTTTCTCAAATTTTGCACAAAAGCTAACTATCACCAAAGACAACTTTTGGCAACTATTAGAAGTTGATCTGAAAAACTTTTTATTTTTCGCCCCACCCTACTGCCCATAAATGATGTCAAACTTTTTTCCAAAAAAATTTGACTTTCCTCCCCATGTATCACAAAGTGTTATACTTCCCCCCCCCCCCCCGTCAGATGTCAAGTGTTTTTCACAAGCATATTGTTACAAAAAATGCATGATTTTTCACTTCTTGTGTCGCCCTCCTTTCAACTGTCCGACTTTTACGAGATCCCCCACACCTCTCCCGTCAAAGCGTGATATCATTTGTGGACGGCCCCTGGTTTTGAAATATTGTTTAATCTCCTTTTTTTTCTTTCAACAAAGCGAGGTTTCTTTTTTTGATTCACCCCCAACTAATACCTGAGCATCTGAAGGTGTCAGGCAATTCTTCAAATAACAGAAAACCTGACTAGTTAAACGAAAAAAAAAAGTTTTTAAACTGACATATGCTTTCACATACTGACACATGATTTTTTCCAACAGCGGAGAAAAATGCAGATGAAAGTATTTTTAACAGACAGCAACAACTAAAACATACAGATCTGCTGGTAAAATTGGAAAAAAAAAAAAAAAAAATGGTATAAATATTACAACAAAATATGACGACACCAATTCTGCCAATATTTTCTATTGTTAAATTACAGTGTTGTTTTTTACTGGCTTAGTATTTTTATCGACAATTAAGTTTTATTAAAAAATTACATCATTTAAAAATATATCATAGTTAGGCAAGGGTGAACAGAAAAAACGGTATAGAAATATTGGCTTCATTTAATCTCCGCTGTCTGAATACTAGATTTTTCCAGGCCTCTCATTTAGAAGGGTGGGGTCAATTGCCCTCTTTCTATAAGGAATTAATCTGTTTACGTGCAAGTAGGAGTAGTTTTTGGGTGTAATTCGCATTGAGTTGGAAAATCTCCCCACCTCCCTCAGTCGGAAAAGTTTGAAATGACAGGCCTGGATTCTGCCAGTAAATTTGGATGTTTGTAAAATGACTGAAGGTTCACGAATTGTTCAGCCAGTAACTTTGAGGTCATTATCATTTATAGCATCCTTCACACACCCTCTAGAACAAAGTGTTACTTCTTCGTAAGGAATAGAATATTTATGCAAATAAAAATATTTAATTTTCAAAAAAAAAAAAAAAAATCACTTATACCCAGTCGGATAAAAATAAAATGTGAAAAACAACTGAAGGCACCAAGCAGCGAAATAGGTGTTCCTGCTATGAAAACCAATAACTGTTCTCAGTTGTCGACTTTCGTTTCCCACAGCCTTGACACTAGTGTCATTTTGCCGCTACTTCTGCGACGCGCAAAATTATATATGTGTCGACCTCCACACAGCTTGTAGTAGTTACCTTATCAGCATAATGTCGTGTTCCAGCAGAAGTACAGTAAGTAATGAGATGTCTCATCTTTCAGTGTGTTGTTATCGAAACCGGATGAAATTGCCGCCAGCAGGACATCTTGCTTTGATATTTGCACTTCCTTGGGAAGTATCTTGGGAGCTTCGGAGGTTTTTTTTTAATATGTCATTCAAGGACGATTGTTATACAGTCGACGCTCGATATAACGACCATCTCTGTCCCGCAGAAAAAGGTCTTTATAACGAGTGGTCGCTATAAGAGGTAAAAATTTTGAAACATACACATGCATCACACGTGTTCAGTACTTTCATTAAAATTAGTGATTTTTTTTTTTAAAGATTTCAACCAAATACTCAAATTATTATTTTTTTTGTTGTTGAAATTAAATTTTTTTTTATTAGAATTAAAAAATTAATTAGCTGAAAAAGGTATCGCGTACTTACAACTAATTTATTTGCTGAAGATAAAATCAGAAGTAGTTGTTTGCCTTTTTGCAAAACAAAATTTTCCATTGCAAGTCTAGATGATATACAGTGCCCCCCCCCCCCTTTTTTTTGCCTTGCAAAAAACATTTTAAAACCCTAATAGGTCTAGAAGTATTTTTTACACCAGGAGCTAACGTTGTACATTGTACAGCCTTCTTTTTATGAATATATTATTTTCCTTTGATGAAATTTCTTCCCTCCCCCCCCCCTGTCAAAGTTGCACTGAACACTGAAGACTCCATGCACTTTGTTCGTAAACAATAATCAAAGTCATTGAAAGTTAAAAAAATAGAAACATGCTTTATTTGGAAAAATACCAGAAAGAGCGTCCGCTGTATTGGATGAGCTAAGCTTCCATGCCCTCATATGCAAATTAAGTTCTGCGAACTCTCAGAGCCCGATCAAGGTCAAATGTCCAGGCCCTGATAAAATTTGATGCCCCTCTCACGAGAAAATCAGAACATTTTCAAAGTACATACGCTGCAAAAAATGAACTGTTGTTTCTACAGTTTTTATACTGGCAGCCGCGGTTCCAATTTAAAACTGTAAAATGTACAGTAATGAACTAAAACTAGCAATTTTACAGTTTCTTACTGTAAAGTTAGTAATTTTACTGTTTATTGCGTAAAATTTGCTGTATTATACGGTAAAAACAAAAGTATAATACTGGCAGCAGAGGTTCCAGTTTTAACATTTAAAATGCACGGTAATAAACTTAAATTATCTATTTTAGATTATAACTGTAAAATTAGCAATTTTACAGTTTAGTACACTATAAAAGTAGCAATTTTATAGTTTATTACTGTAAAATTAGCAATTTTTATAGTTTATTACTATAAAATTAGCTGTATTATACTGTAAAATCAGCATTCATTTTTTACAATGTAGTTGTTCCCAAACAAGGGAAGAAAGAGACAAATTTTCCCTGTTTTGCTACCAGTAAAATTATGGTGCCTGGGTACATGGACTGCAGGACCGTAACCCTTTCAAATCTCTCCATTCGTCGTCTCATTTTCTGTAAGAAAATTTATTAGACTGCTTCTTCGCAAACGGCTAACCACTTTCATGGCATTGAAAAACCGTGGTATTGAAATGTCAAAAAGACAAGTGCTTTTTACTAAATTATAAAAAAGTGCAAGTGAGTGGAATACTTAATAAAAGGGATGTGCGGTGAAAAACGCCGTTATCCTTGAAAAGCGATGTAATAATTGCTTTCGTTTTAAAAACAGTTTAAGATTAGGACCTGTCATTAATCTACTGCGGCAATGCATCTTAGAAGAATGAATTCCGTATGAATCAACTATTCTCTCTCTCTTTCTCTCTCTTTGTAGATAAAACGATAACTTAAAACACTGTGCAACTTCTTGAAACATTTGGCTACTGTGTTGGGAAAATTACATATGAATTATGATTAATCATTTTCTTCTTATTTTTTTATTATGTTTGTAAGAGCTCTAAATTACTACTTCTTCAGTGGTTCTAGATCGAAAGCACTGTAACTTGAAGAAATGGTAGCGATCGTGATGTAGGAAACAATAGCTCGTTGTCATGTATATGTGTATCATTTTATAGATGGTTGGGTGCCTCATATTAATCTTTACCCATTTGCCAAACTGACAGGATCCAGTGGCGGATTCATCAGGTACGGATCCTAGGGACTTTCCACCGGTAATGTTTCAATATTGAAGTTTAAAAAGCGTAATTTTAGAAAAGTTTTAATGATTTTGGGTGAATGCGTTTTGGAACTTTCCCTCAGAAATGTTTCGGAATTGAAATCCAAAACCTATGTAATCAATGTTTACTAACCAGCATACATAGTACAACTTAAAAAGTAAAAATCAATCGCACCTCCCTTGAAAAATATCTAGACCCGCCCTTGGTATTCATCACGTCACAACTGTCGCAATTGCGAATGGGCGCCACTACCACAGGGGTCTGGATGGTGATTCAAAAATGTACCTGATAAATGTTTGATATAGTTATGAAGGGCTCGTAAAATGCATTACGATAGGCCCCAAACTTGTTAATAATCCACTGATCTGATCAGTACCAGAAGTGTTCTCCCCCCCCACTTTTTTTTTTAATTTAAGAATCTACGAATTTGCTCAATCAACCAGAGGAGTCTTAGAAACGCCATTCTCCGAATTGCACTCGTAAGTGATTATCGTGCGAGAAAATTGTGGCTTCAAACTTTTTACAGAAATTTAACAAATAGTCAAATATTTGATGACTGATGATGGCCTTTGTAAGAAGACACGTTGATGTAAGTAGTAACTGTTCCCGAGAGTTTGAGGTTTGATTTCGAGCTTTCATTTCGTTTGATTTGAATTGTCACAACGACGTGTTTTACGAAGTTTGTAGCAGCACCTACTTTTCTCTCCAACTGCTTTCGACTTTTCAGCATAAAGCTTTGGGATTCACATTCATTATTAAATTAAGTTGATAATAACTCGCTCAAATGATGACAAAAACCAACATCCCCTTGGAGCGATTGCCGACAAAATTGAGTCTGGAACTGTCTCTGTATTGTGTTAGATTTTGTGTGGGTATCATGTTAATGATGCACAGACACGTCCCAGATTACGTGAATATATATTTGAGACATTTAGATTGCATCGTGAATTTCAACATCCAAGCTAGCAAGCGAGGCAGGAACGAGAACAACATAAAAGCGGCGTTGCCAAACTGGACTACATAAACTAAACTTCAGTGATATTTACAGTTAAGATTATACACATAATAAAATTATTTAAACATAGTTAGCATTAATTTTAACACGCCCCCTTGCTAAACATAGTTTAAATATTGGCTTCACTTTGGCAATAAAAATATATACAAGAATATGATCATGACTCCTTCAAAATGTAAACATTGATTATACAATATAAATACAAATATATATATAATATGTAAACTACTTCTAATGCAAAGAAAAAACTTTTAACTTCAGTAAGCCAAACAACTTTTCTGCATTTGGATTTAACTTTTCTTTTTTTTTAAAGTTCTGAAATAAATCTCCGCAATGAATATTTAACATTTAACACTAGTATTAAGTAAGTCCTTCAATCTTGGCTTCAGAAACGGTAGATTTCTTCGCAGATACTTTCCACTCACTCACAATATTCATTTGTCAAGGTATGTAGCAGCGTATTTGAGTCCTTGTAGGGTCTTCTTCGACACTTGTTTTGTGAGGAGATCCGCAAGGTTCTCACTTGATGGTATATATTCCAATGCAATTCTTTTTTCTTGCACTAAATCTCTCAGAAAGAAGTGCTTGATGTCGATGTGTTTACTTCTTTCTGAAGTAACGTGGTTTTTGGCCCTGAT
>JAXGGA010010861.1:0-45019 GCA_038373865.1 Uloborus plumipes
GTTTGACATGATCATTTACAGCTAGTTGTCACGCATTAAAATGGTATCCTTTTAATGCATATTACAGATAAGGTATTAACATTTTATTAGAATTTCTGATTAGCTGATTAATTTCTTGAGCAACTCATGTTGTACAGAATGTTTCGCATACTAATGTCTGCTTCTAATGGACGTTCACTTTGTACCATCCTCATTCTCATGAGCAGGAGATTATGAGCAACCGCAAAACCTACTCACAGATATTCTCACTTACAGCTAGTTGTCACGCATTGAAAAGTGTTCTGCCACTTAAATCAGAACTAAACTCAAATTTCCTTAAAAAGCAAAGGGAAAATAAAATAAAATAATTTTTTTATTTTTTTTAGAAACTGCTGATTGTATTGTATGGTGTAGAAATGACTTTCTTGAGCAACTTATACTTCCATGAGTAATTCGCATATTGATCAATGCTGAATTCTAACTACAACTTCATGTTCACTTTGTACCTTCTTAATCAGCATTAGCAGACGATTATGAGAATACTCGAAACCACCTGTTTGACAAGATCATTTACAGCTAGTTGTCACGCATTAAAGTGGGTGTGCTTTCAATGTATATTACTGATGAGGTATTTACATTTTATTAGAATTTCTGATTGGATGATTACTTTTCTTGAGCAATTCATGTTTTACAGAATGTTTCGCATACTAATGTATGCTTCTAATGGACTTCACGTTCACTTTGAACCATCCTCATCCTCATTAGCAGACGATTACGGGCAGGCTCAAAACCCACTCTCAGACATTCTCATTTACAACTAGTTGGCACGCATTGAAAAGTGTTCTGGCACTTAAATCGGAGCCAAACTTCTTCTGAAACATTCCACGCCGGTGCGAGCTGGAACGACCATCCTGGGAGTCGTTCGTCACACACCATACGCCCTTACTCACTCACCCAATCTCCAGGTGATTGCTCGCTGTCCAAAGAAGACCGCCGCTTATCTGCCGGCCTTCATAAACGTCCTCAGATGATTTGACAGACCCCTCGCCGTTCTGTTCTCTTGGGGACTGCTTGTTATTTCCACCAAGAGTTTTAATAGCCGATGGACTTAATGAACAGCTGCGAGGAGGCTTCTTTCGTTGTGGAGAACTTGATTTATATTTGAAGGCAGAAAATGTGTTTCATGAACTTTTACGCAACTCTTTCTATTATCGTAAAAGTTATCCATCAACTTTTACAATCGATAAAGGCTCATAGTCATTCTTCGCTTTCGGAAATTAGTTTTGCCATTTTTTTCCTCACTTGGCTTGATGTGAAACGCCCTTGACATAAAAGTAACACCTGTAGCACTGAATCACGTGTAGGAAAAATTACCTTACTAAACTGTGTCCTGGTATAATATTTTTCTAGGTATTTCTTACCAACTATGGAAGTGATTAAACAGTTTCTTTGTTGTTATTAAAGTCATGCGAAACATTTTGCTGGAACTAGTTAAGTGATGCACACTACATAATGCACTGGTCAATGGATACACACTGTGTCATGTAATCTAGTGAAGTAATACATACACTTTAATGTAAATATCCAAGAAACGCAAGCACTTTAATGTACTTATACTAGAGGCACATAGATATTAATGTACGTATCTTTGACACACATGCACTTCAATGTACATAATAAAGTAATAAAAAATATTTTTTGTTTATTAAGTTATACTTACACTTTAATGTATATAATTAAGCTACACACACTATGTAATGCGCTCAATATCAACACAATACGTGCTGCATCAAGACAAATTATACATGTACAGGATTGTGCAAAGTCAAGGGACTCATACATTTTAATTTATGTAGGCAAATGATAAAGTTATTTAATGTATTCATTCAATAAATACTTACTCATTTATGAAATAAGCCAGTTGATACATACATTTGAATACAGCTAGTTATTTATCTGTTGAGCTAGTTATTGTATCTATGTTAATGATCGGCAATGCTTCATTTTTAAAGATCTTATAATTTGATCTGAACAATGACCTAATTTTTAGAAATCCTTTAATTAGATATTTATTTGGTTGAAATGTCTATTGTGTGTGTGTGTGTGTGTGTGTGTCAATATTTTATGCATTTAATTATGATAGAAAAGTTTTTATGCCAGTTTATTATCTTATCACTAGTATACTATTCATCATACAACAAATTTACTTAAAATGTTTTTCCAGTATCTCATGACTGCACTTTACGTATTATTATAAAGTTCAATTACACTGTTCGACAAAAAAAAACCTTGAAAATGCTTCTGGTATTTTGAAGGCTGATTCTTATGTAAAATGACCCCCTGAATCCGAATATGACCCCCGTTTTCCCCCATCACGTCCCAATTTTTTTTAAAACGCCCCCCTTTTTTTCATTTTTCCTTAGTTTCAGGGCTATAATATTTTTTTTGGAGGGGAAAG
The DNA here is from genome assembly GCA_038373865.1 of Uloborus plumipes. Lineage (NCBI taxonomy): Eukaryota > Metazoa > Arthropoda > Arachnida > Araneae > Uloboridae > Uloborus > Uloborus plumipes. The sequence goes on from JAXGGA010010861.1 coordinate 2,438, forward strand.
GAGCCTTATATTCACCAATAAATTTTTTTGGATATCAAGAGAGACTCAAAGTTTAAAATCATGAGCACCGAGAAAAAATCGGGGGAACTTGGGGGGGCGTGGCCCCCCAAAATATTTGAAAAATCACCAAAAACGATCTTTTTATTCTAGTTTCTTTAAAAAGACCTTTAAAACATTTTTTTCGGTGCAGAACCAGAGTATAGGATCCGCTCCTATGGCTCCTGGGCCAGAAAAAATTTTCACGCTGTAAAATTTAAAAAAAAAAATAAAATAATGCTTTAAAAATCACACTTTGCACTCGAGTTTTAAAGCAGGTCTTCAGCCAAAAAAAAAAAAAAAAACAGAATTGTGGCTGATTCTTATGTCAAATGACTCCCTATTTCCAAATATAACCTCAGTTTCCCCCCTCCACCCCCTCTTTCCAGAGAGTTCCACCCCCCCCCCCCCCAATTCAGAGTCATTTTACTAATTCGGAGGGGAAAAGTACATTACGTAACCCGTTAACATAATTCTAAAAGGCAACAGAGGTTCAAAGTTCAAAATCATGTACATGTGTACCAAAAATATAAACTATGGCGGTGTGCCCCCCCCCCCCAAAAAAAAAATCAAAAATCTTTTTTTCTTGTTTTTTTAAGAGACGTTTTAAACCTTTTTTTTTTTTTTTTTTTTTTGTGAAAAATCAGAGTATTGAATTTTCTTTTCTTTTTTTTTGGGGGGGGGGAGGGGGGAGGTATACCGCCCTAGTTTATATTTTTGGAACACATGTACATGATTTTGAACTTTGAACCTCTGTTGCCTTTTAGAATTATGTTAACGGGTTACGTAATGTACTTTTCCCCTCCGAATTAGTAAAATGACTCTGAATTGGGGGGGGGGGGACTCTCTGGAAAGAGGGGGTGGAGGAGGGAAACTGAGGTCATATTTGGAAATAGGGGGTCATTTGACATAAGAATCAGCCACAATTTTGTTTTTTTTTTTTTTTTGGCTGAAGACCTGCTTTAAAACTCGAGTGCAAAGTGCGATTTTTAAAGCATTATTTTATTTTTTTAAAAAAATTTTACAGCGTGAAAATTTTTTCTGACCCAGGAGCCATAGGAGCGGATCCTATACTCTGGTTCTGCACCGAAAAAAATGTTTTAAAGGTCTTTTTAAAGAAACTAGAATAAAAAGATCGTTTTTGGTGATTTTTCAAATATTTTGGGGGGCCACGCCCCCCCCCCCCCCCCAAGTTCCCCGATTTTTTCTCGGTGCTCATGATTTTAAACTTTGAGTCTCTCTTGAAATCCAAAAAAATTTATTGGTGAATATAAGGCTCCTTTTCCCTCCAAAAAAAATATTATAGCCCTGAAACTAAGGAAAAATGAAAAAAAAAGGGGGGCGTTTAAAAAAAAATTGGGACGTGATGGGGGAAAACGGGGGTCATATTCGGATTCAGGGGGTCATTTTACATAAGAATCAGCCTTCAAAATACCAGAAGCATTTTCAAGGTTTTTTTTTGTCGAACAGTGTTATTATTAATTATTAATTTTTAAATTGTACTTTTAAGTAAAAACTTAAAATGCTCCCAAAAAGGTAAGTAAATAATAAAGGCGTAACTTTAAATGAAAATAAGAAATGTCTCCATTCTCACTATGACCAATAGGGTGGGTGGATCGCTCTTCTATGGTGAAAAAAAAAGTTTCGTTAATCCAAATCTACCTATGCAGAAAAGATTTTTTATGGCATGGGGATTAAGGAAAGATAAATTAAAAAAAATTAATTTGAACTGCCGCAAAGTGGTTGAATTTCGGAAAAAAATTTTGAAAATCGCTCAAATTTGGTTTGATATTTTTTATTCAAAATATTTATTTCCCTAAAATTAAATGCTCCAAAGTGATAAAAATTAATTATTGAGTACTGAGTATTTAATAATAGTAAGTACCGTATTTTTCGGCGTATAAGACGCACCGTCTTATACAGCATAAATTTAAGATTAATTAAAATTGGGGGATATAACTTAAAACTGGGTGCGTCTTATACGGCGAAAAATACGGTATTTTGGAATATTTTATCCCCTAAACAAGTCCTTTTCACACCGTCGTATGGGTGAATCAGAAGTGGTACAACCACCACTGCTGTGGATAAAATGGCAGCTTGTTTTCCTTTTCTTTAAAATATTTTTTACTCGCTCATTTTATCCTTCCACCCCTACATGCCAAAAGGAGGTGTTATTCGAAATATAGAACTGATCCTGAAGCGTCCACTACGACGGTTTGTATGCCAGTTACACACGAATGAGCTTCCTTTGCTCTATCGTTTTACTCATGTGGATGAAACTACGACTGGGTCCAAAAGCTTCACTGGCAAAATAGGAAAATTGTTGGCTGGATACGAGAAGCTGCCTACGACTTGCACACTATGTGAAGTCACCAACAAAATGGATCTAAACCCTGATCAGCGGTATTTAATGGAAATTTGTGAAGCCATCAACTCTGGACATTGTAGAAAAAGTCTGTCTAAGAGAACCCCGGAAATGTTTGTCACCCAAGATGGCTTACAACTGCGAATAGAATTCTCAGACTCTATATAGCTTATGAGGGTCCATTTCAGATATTAGTACCAGTAACGACATTCATTTTAAAAGTGTATGCTCCCATGTGTTTCCTGATCAAAACAAAACCTTCTGTAATCTATGGTGCGTAGCATTTGCATCAAACAATCTTTCTTTCGCAATTCTTGTCAAATGATTTGAAAGAAGTAATTGATCCTGTTCTTAAACAAAATGGGTTTTTTTGGTCATTCAGAGAATGTCCTGATTTCAATGCTAGCTGACAACAGCTGACAACAAAGCAATTAGCGCTTCAAAGAATTCTAAAAACACGTAAAGATTAATGTACTTCTTGTACTTCTACTACTGCAGCGGATATTAATATCCGAATTTTTAATTTGCCAAACTTTGACTTTTACGGACAGATTATGTCGATTTGATTGAGCGGGAAAATGTAACAGAGCCTCCACTGACAGAATGCTTTAGTGACACCCAGGGGTGCCCATCTCCCCCAAGCTCAATGGCGCAAATCCCCCCACCCCAAAAAAAATTCACATCCCTCTTGCGCTTTTTATTTTTATCCATCTTTTTTATTTTATTTATTTTTTTAAATATTATTTACTTATTTCTTTAAATTATAACTATTATTTTTTTGTATATTATTAATTTTTTAAAAGTTCGAATTATGCACAGAATATAATCGCTTTTTTCCCCTTTCCAGACATTCCAAGCACACACACACGCACACAAAAATAAATAAATAAATAGTACTAAAGAAATAAAAAAAATAATTAAAATTAAAAAATAAATTAATAAATAATTATTATTAAAAAAATCAGTAAATAATTTAAATTAAAAAATTAAATTAATAAATAATTCAAATAAATACATAAATTAGTAAAAAAAATCCCCCCCCCAAAAAAAATTGATGGCGCAACTTGCGCCATAATCCCCCCTCCTGTGGATACCCCTGGTGACACCACACTTTTAGAAGCAATAGAAAATCCAGCAAAATCATTACAAGAGTTATTTTACCAGTTATCCGGAATTTTCCTTGCCACACGCAAGCTACAGCAGGAATAATAAAAGTTGTCACAGAAGCCTCTGCTGCAGTGTGTGGACCTCATAACAGATACGGCTTATAAGAAATGGTTTGAAGTCGCGAATGCTCATGTCAGTCTTCAACACGAAGAGTGATTACAGTCCCCTGTAATTCCGATGGCATTTTACGTCCAGAAAGTTTTTAATGTATGTAACTTTTTTCTTGTCATCATCAAGTATGATTTTAATCTTTCTAATAAACATTTCTTTGAATTAAAATGCCTCTTTTACTTTGGTAAAAAGCATCGTGACCTTTGCCATTAAAAGGTTTTACTAACAAAATATAACAACGCTTGGCGCAGTGCAGCTAAACTTATTTTTTCTTTTTAAATCCCTTCTACCTCATTGATGTTTCTTGAAACATTTTTTCTAAAAAGGTAGACTCTGAAATTAAAAAAAAAATTTTTTTTTGATTAACTTTTAATTTTACGGAAAAAGCTTTAAATTTCTGGAGTTCAACTCCCTTGCAAAAGCTCGTGACTTGAAATTTAGCTTTTTATTTTAGTTTTTAATTAATCTTCATATTATGGGTTTTCTTACCCACCATAAGTAGAACTTAAAAATCTAAAAATAAAAATAATTGACTCATTTCGATTTTTTGACAAAAAAAGCCTCAATTTCTAAAATTCATTCCTCTTGTGGCAGTTCTTAACTCAAAATTAAATTTTTTACTTTATTTTTTCATGAATCTGTGTATCATAGACCATCTTACTCACATAGGTAGAATTTAAAAATCTAAAAATAAAAATAATTGATTCATTTCAATTTTTTGACAAAAAAAGCCTCAATTTCTAAAATTCATCCCTCTTGTGGCCGTTCTTAACTTGAGATTAATTTTTTTATTTTATTTTTTCATGAATCTTTGTATCATAGACCATCTTACCCACATAGGCTGAATTTAAAAATCTAAAAATAAAAATAGTTGATTAATTTCGATTTTTTGACAAAAATGCTGAAATTCATCCCTCTTGCGGCAGTTCTTAACTTAAAATTTAATTTTTTATATTATTTTTTCATGAATCTGTATATTATAGAACATCTTTTCCGCATAGGTAGGATTTAAAATTCGGAAATTTTTTTTTCGATCTACCCTAATGAGCAATTATGTAGATGTAGTTTCATATTTTTAGAGATTTAATAATCTACAAGTATATTGTACAGTATACTTTGATGTAGCCAAATTTAATTACGTTATTGAAAATATTTGCACTTTTTTAATATGTTTAGTTTATTTTAAATTTTAATTTTCTTTTGAGCTGTACATAGTACATAATACATAGTTGAAGCATGAAAGATGAATAACATTTTAGCATCGTCAAAATTCAGTATCTACATGACTTGCTTCCTTCGCCGATTCGAATTTCAATTACGAATTAAGTTAGCACACACACACACACAATTAGAGCGAAATATGACGCTAAGGGTTATTTAAAAGGTAATATTATTATATTATTGTCAGAAAATGTAGGGCTTAAGTTTACACTACCATTGTTATAGTTATTATTACGACGCATGTTATGCTTATATCACTATCCCCCGCAGCAAGAAAAAGTGTATACTAAAACTACACTACTTAAACTTAATTTTCGATAATGATTCCCAAAATCAAACATTGAACATCAATTTAAGGCTGAGTTACTGAATGACAATTTAAGGCACATGAATGGAAGACTTTCAATTAAAAAATATTTAAAAAGAAAAAAAAAAGTCATCGAATCTGTAGACAAGTATCCATGTAAGAAAAGAAGTTATCCTTTGAAATTGATATTGTTAAAACTATTTTTTTTCTTTTTTGAAATTGAGTTAAGTGTATGCTTGTCTTATTATATGTTATTGCAAAATAAATTACACTCATAATTCATCTAATTGGAGCGATGACGACAGTTATTAGATACTTTATTACACTGAAATAATCCCTTTTTTCTGTAAAGAATTTGTTTTTGGTACAGACATTTAAAGTATACTATGTGTTGCAGAATCGACATGTAAAGCAAGCTTGACTCCAATTTAGAAGAACAGAAGCAAACGAAGTATTTATTCATGTCACTTAGAAATTTCTCAATCAGGAGGTTTGAAGAGAAAATAAAAATAATGTTGAAAAATAGGCTTTTATAGATTTTTATAAATGAATTAAATTTGATGAATAGAATCCTAGAAATGTATTTCGCTCCGTTATATTTCATCTATGCCTGTAATGAACGCAAAGACAAACGCAACTTCTTATTTCACTGCAGTAATGCTGTGATGACAAGAAAAACTTATTTACAGAGACGCAATTTCAATGGCATACCACCAGTGTGGTGAACAATCATACAAACATAAGAATGAACCTGAGTTCGAAAAACAGGGAATTGGAAAGTAAATGTTTCAACCTTTGAATTTTGTTGTATGAAGAATTTCAAAATTTTTAACTTTTCTCAAAACAAAAGTAAATCCGTACGGAAAAATGAAAGAAAAAACAAACAAACAAACAAACAAACAAACAAAAAAGTGTTTTTCCCGAGGATTCCCATTTCTATTTAAACACTTAGAAAATTTATGAATCAGGAGGTTTGGAGAAAAAAATAATGTTGAAAAATACGTTTTTGAAGAATTTTAATGAATGAATTAAATTTGATGAACATTAGTTTTCATCTATGACTTTAATGCACGCAATGACAAATGCCACATCGTGATTCACTGCAGTAAAGCTGATATGACAAGAAAAACATATTTACAGAGAAGTACTTACGATTGCATACTACAGTGTAATGAAAAATCAGAATATGTCAGAAATAAATCTAAATTCGAAAAACATGATGTGGACGACTTTTTTTTATGCCACCCTTATCCCTAAAAATAAAAGAGAACTTTCACGAGAGGTTAATCCAGAAATATTGAGTCATCAAACTGAAATAAAAATTTATAAATTTCATGTTACAGAAATTGCTTCTATGATGGAATGGAGAATTTTATAGAATAATTTTCCTTTATTTAACCGAAGTAAGTCATGAATCTGTTTGCTAAAGAATGTTTGTTGCGTTAATTCCCGATAAGGTTGCTTAAAGTGGGAAAATATCATTAGTTGAAAATGTATTTAAAAAATACATTCATGCATTCATCTACCTTACACTTTATGCTTCATTTTGTGGTAATTTGTCTTGCTTTTGGGAGCTGATAGCAGCTAAAATTTATGTATTAAAGTTCAACTACTTTTCGATTTATCTGTCATTCCATTTTTTTAGTTCAAGGAACTAGTTTTAAAATTTTATTTTTTTTCAAATCGTAATTAGGGAATAAAATTTTATTCTAAAGCCATTTTATGTATTTATTTCACCTGACAAATCTAAAATGAAAGTGTATTGGTTAACTTTTCTGGTTTTTATTCAAGTGAGGAAGCAATATTGCAATTTCATATTAAAAAACCGTAGAGTTTAAAATACATGGAGGCTTGTACGAAAAAGAGTGAACTTTTAAACTCAATCGCAGCACTAAAACAATGAAAAACCGTGGTCTGCCTCGTCGTCCAGAAATATTCTTATCATGAGCAATAGATTTGTGAATAAAATGGGATTTTCTTCTTAGCTCACAGCAATGGTTATCCAGGTAATCATAGATAATTAGCAAAGGCATGTGCACTAAATTCTAGTGGAGATTCCAGTTAAGATCTGATCATCAATGAAACACATCTTCTTAGTCAAATAGACATAGGAATTTGTGAATAAAGTACATTATAATGCAAACGATAATACTTGATTAAAAAAAAAAGAAATTATCAAATAAATATTTGTTGCACCTTCATAATATTATTTTTGGATTTTAAATGTATTATTAATTTTTGCAGCTAATGTCATAAAATAGAAAAACAAGCTTTTGGTGAGCAGTACAAGAGATCTTAATTTTTATTCTTTGTAGATTTGAAATTTGACATTCATTAGAGAGAGAGAGAGAGATTTTAAATTTAAAATGTACTAACGACATTGTTAATTACATTAATTTGAGAATATGCTAAATCAAAGTATAATTTCATTGCTTAATTAAAGTAAAACGTAGCTCAGAACACATAGAACAAAACTTATCGTTACCATCGAAACCAAACATGCTTCTCTTCCTTGCGCACTGCGATATATAGCAGTTAGCATGCGTTTTTTTCTTTGAAAGATAGATGCAATGCTGGAGCTGGATGCAATGCTATTTATTGATTGCATGTAAATATGTATTCATATACAGGGTCCAATAAATTCTGGGCTGCCATTCGTGCAGGTGATTCAAAAAAATCTTGGCTACTCGTTCTTTCAATAATAAAGAAAGGAAAAAGAAAAAAAAATCAGTAAGTATAATTTTCACCCCAGAACCCCTTACAGCTGTGTTCAAAATTTGAAGAGAAATCCTATTTTAACAACTGACGCAAGAAAGGGAGTTATAAGTTTGACGGGTATGTCGATCTGTGTATCTGTGTATCAGTCGGCGGCACTCTAGCGCCTAAACGGATGTGCCGATTTTGAATTTTTTTTTGTTTGTTTCACTTACCTTTACTTCTTCATCTGTACTTCTCTTGCTTTTACTCTAAACAAAACATATTCCTTCCTATTTAAAAATCATATTTTTCGAAAAATTTCTGTCGTGGAAGCAATGAAATGGGTTATGGAACAAATGGATACAGCAGCTATAAATGTATCAGATTCTCGTGTTTTGCAATTTAATTTCATGGCTTCAAGTAAATAAGAAAAAGTTTCCGAGTAGAAAAATGGCGCAAACGGCAGTCATTTGCAACTTTGACAGGAAACACAGTTCTGTTATCTCTCATCCCATTAACGCATTCCTCTTTATTGTTATCTTTTGCTGTTACATGTTCCTCAATTTTGTCCCAGCATATCGATAAGGAATACTATTCAGAGGGTTTTCAGATGCAAAGCATAAAAATAAAAAATGGTACTTTGACTTCCTGCTTCAGTCTTTACGAACTTGTATGTTATTAATCTTCTTTTATTGCTGTTCCTTATGAAAGATCCATTCTGTGTCTAGTCTTCCGAACTATGAGGAGTAAAATTAATATTTCTTAACTGAGTATACACTGTTTTTTTTTAATTCTGACTGATGTTTAAGAAATCACATCTAATATTTATTTTGCAAAAACTGATTCTATGAAAAGATATCAAGTTCAAAAATTTGTCATGACATCTCACGTGCAACTTTTTTTATTTAAGTGTTAACTAAACTGTTTTCATCCTCATAACTACTAATATTTCGTGGCGTACCTGTCTTTTAGCGATCATGATTTGGTGTAATTTTCGTAAAAGAAAGATATTACTAAGAGGGTCACTTCTTAGAAGTAGCAAGATACATTTTTGGAGATTCTTGGTCAGTTTTTAGAAAAGTGGCTGTTGCAAAATGTTTTCGGTTCTATAGTTTTTTAGTTCTTACTTTAACCCTAATTATCATCATACGTAAAGCTTTATGCGTAACCGGAATAACCTTTTTTTTTCCAAAACCTCTTAGGAATCTGGGATAAAAACTTTTTACTTTATTTTTCTTGTTTATCTGGGATACGAACGTCTTCATAAAAACGTTTCTATGAGTGTGGTGTAGTTGTTAGGCATTGACCTTTTATGCAGATTTGAACCTGACTCCAGGCAGGGCAAAAAATGTCCAACGTCCATGTCATTTGATTATACAGAAGGTAAAAGGTACCACGAGTTCTCGCTTGGCTTTAAACAGTATTAGGCAAAATTAATTTTTGGTGCAGTTTCGAAATGTAAGAGTTCATGTACCGCCAATGGGTGGAGATATTGGGTGTTAAAATTTCGTGGTAAAGATATCCATCGATGCTGTTGTCACATGAAAGAACGGTTGTCGGTCTCTAGTGAATGCACCAACTTGGAGAATAGAAATGAGCCTCCACACAAGCAGCCTCATTATAATCATGCAATAAAGTTTTCTTACGAAATATTTTTGCATCTGTGCGTGTTCCTATTTTGGAGCGCATTCTTTTAAACAGGTTTTTTTTTTCGATTACACATTTGTTTTCTCCTGAGTCCTACTTTTGATTCTTAAAAACAAAAGAAAAGCATGGCAAGAAATGTTAAATACGATAACTGATCTATTAGATAAACTTTCAGTACACGCACTCTAGCGTACTTGAGCAACTGCGCGTGTGTGCGTATACACTCCATTCTACCTCTCCTACTAACTCAAGCATTTTTATAAAATATTTAAGCCACGTTTTGAAAAAAGTACGTGACAAAATAAAAACTTAGGAAATGATTGAAATTATCTACGTATTAGTTCCAAAATAAGACCTATTGTTTTAAATTAAAAAATAAAGTTGATTGAAGAATATTCACAACAATACATCTAGCTAAGAAGTGCTTCCCGTTTCGTCTTTAGAAGCATTATTTTTACATTTAAGAGATTTCGAGAAAATTTCGTTAATGAAGTTTATGGGAAGTTGAAAAATTCGAGGGAAATCTGAGTGACAATTACGAGAAAATCCTTGATATCAGTTCCTCCGAAATGACGTCAGTGAGATTAAAGCAACCAGTATTCAGCTATTTTCCTCGGCACTGATGATTTAACGCCCAAGCGATTTCGCCTCTCCTTGACTTCCGTGCTATTCAAGACTCTGCCCGGGTTGCTACAAGTCCGAGTAAAGTAGGAAGGAAATTATTTACCCTCATATTCTCCCCCCTCCCTCCCCCGCCCCCTGATTACACGCAGCGCATTAAGCGTCAAAAACGAGAAGCTCCTTAAATCCCATTAATTTCCTGCTCCTGCTCTGTGGGCCCCAAAACTCTGGGGGGCCTTGCGGCTTGTTGGAGAAATTAGCGTCCTTCCCTTAATGAAGCTCCCGGATATGGGAGTTAAAAATGGGAAGAGGCTCGTTAAAGAAAGGGGGAAGACACCTGTTAACGATCGCATGGGCGATGGATGGAGGGATGCCGGAGAAATGTTTTCCAGGCAAAGTTTTGCAAAGGTTTGTTCTTGTTCCTTGCACACCGGGCTGCTCAAGGTGAGCGAAGAATTCTGCGAGGCATGAGGGTTATCGGTGGCGTAAACTGAAGAGTTTCATATTCTTGAGAAACTGTGAGGGAGTTTAGAGGTTCTTTTCTGGTATTTTTCCTGTCAAATTTAATAAATATATAATTTATTGTTCTTCAGTAAAGTTCCTTTTTGTATGCACTTCGTTAAAAAAAAAATATTTTTAATTTTGCTATACTTTTTAGTTATCAGAAAAGTTTTTATAACTGAAAGATATTAGCTAACTTGTATGGTTCCCAGTAAAAAGTATTTTTGTAGGACTTATTTAAGTAACTGTGTTTAAAAAAAAATGAAATGATACAAGATACAATTAGAACAGTCATTTTTTCCAGTACCATTTCTTCCCTACTCGTATCTCAGAAAAATTGTTTAGTTGTCTACTTTTTAACATTCGCAAAGATCTTATTTTTCCCCCAAGCGAATTTTATTTCAACGATTTGAATTGGAGTTAATATTTGTAAATGATGTATCAGAGTTTTTCTGCACTAGGCTTTTTCGTAACAGGAAGAAAAAGTTTAACGCTGTTCGAAAAATCAAAACTAATTGACACTAGGAAATGCACCCACACTTGTTGACACTGTCCAAGGATCTCCGGCTGTAGTTAAGGCAGAACTACAAGCATATATCGACAGTTCAGTTAGAGAATTTAAAAATGGGAAGAGGCCTGTTAATGATTTAGAGGTTATTTTCTGGTATTGTTCCTGGTGAATGTAATAAATGGTTCAGGTCATTGCATTTCAGATTTTTTATCCGCTGCGTTATAAAAAATATCTTGTTATAATTTTCTTCTAATCGTTTGACTTTTTTTTCACGTATCCATAATTTACAGTTGCACATTTACATATTCTCTATCCTTCTCCATATATCTCTTGGCTTTTTGTCAGTATATTTTGGCCTACTTTTCAGTTGCAATAAAAATGTTTATGACGAGAAGATACGAGATGGTTTTTAATCATTCCCAGTAAAAAGTATTTTTGTTGGAGTTTTCCTTTGAGTAACATTAATTTGAAGTATCGGGAAGACATGGCAATAAGGTATGCAGAAAACAGTCATCGTTTCCCAAACCATTCCTTTCCTATTAGTATGGCAGAAGAGTTGATTAACTCCCTAATTTCTCTATAATTTGTCTTAATGTTTTTTTTCCTCAAAATTTTTTTATTTTAATGATTTTTTTAAAAATAAATATTTATGGGATCATATCAGCGTTTCTAATTGTGGAGTTTAAGGTTTTTCTGTAACACGAAGAAAAGGTTTACAGATTTGAGAAAATAAAAAACTAAATGACAATTCATTCAAGTCAGAAAACAGCAGTACAACTGTATACACGTGTCCCAGTTTTGCCTAAATATGTCAATGCAAGAAGTCACTGATTTTGATAGTGATAAAAAGACTGTTGCTGAATATCAAAACTTTTAACGAAAACACTGACGTTATATCGTTGCTTGCTAAATAAAAGCTGCATGCATATTGAGATGCAGACATTTTTTCTTTAGATTAAAGTGTCCCAGAGCTTGGATTTTCTCGAGTGTCATTTTTTTCCTTAAACTCACAGTATTTTGGTTTGAAAAATGGGATTCGTGTCATCAGAAAATATGTAAATGCAATTTTATATAGATATTCACTTTAAAGGTGACTTTTTTTCTCTAATGTAATTGCAAATAAGAACACAGCTACGTTCCTGTAAAATAATAGGCAGCTGGAGTGCCTAATTTCTGCCAGCAAAATATCTGTCAAAAACAAGATAAACTGTCTTGTTTTGTTCTGTTAAAAGCCAGTAATACTTCTAAAACTAACCTGGAATTTTAGTGAAGAATCTAGAAACCTACTCAGTAAAAGTCAGTTAAAATTATGTAATACAACAGGAGCCTTCCAAGAAAATTTAAATATGTATGGCAATATCCTGACATTTTTCTGATTGATACCGGGAAGACTTTTAAAGCAAATATGTCCGACACTGAAGGCGGAATCGTTAGCAAATACGAACGGTCCTTTGCCTGGAATTCTTGCGAAGCTACCTTATACAGAAACACATTTCGACCGTTTTTGGGACACCATTAATCTAGAACGGCCGTTATTCAGCTTCTTTATTAGGTGAAACACCTAATAAAGGAGCTGAAGACATCTTACCAATGTTAGCTAAAAAAAAAAAAAAAACCTTTGCGGTAGTAAAAAGTATGCATTCAGGAAACTTTCATTGATACAGGAATATATTTGCAAATATACTTGTTTTTCATAGGAAACTGCTGAAAATTCGTAAAATCTCTGAGCATTGTGACGTTTCAAAATTTTCTTAAAGCATTCTTAAATGCTTCGTGAAGAGTTATGAAAAGCAAAACATTTCCCAAGAATTTGTAACTTTAAAATCTTTAAGAATAAATTACGGTGATGTTATGATAATTGAAAAAGGGAGGAACTTTGTCGAAAAAGTTAAATAAATATCCTAAGATTTATTGACCTAATTTGGATTTTTTTTGAACAACAGTTATAAAACTTCTTATTGCTTCTTTTCGCAAAAAATGCTGATTTGTGCAATTTTTGACAAAATGAAACGAAAAATTGCCTTTCTTAATTAAGATTTAATGTTTTTACATTACATTTCTTTATGTACGTTGTATAGAGCCTAATCAAAATATCTTCAGTTTCATTAAAAAAAAAAACAATTTTTATTTCAGTTTATTATGAAGAAAAATAGTTCCTTTATTCTTTTCAGAGAAAATAAAGATTTTAAAGCATCTTGTATTCCTTGTTATTTTTTCTCAACTTCATCGAAACACGTTTCAACGAGAAAATAAGCAACAAATCCCTCTTAAATGCTATGCAAAATACATCTGTTAGAAATGCATCCAATGACTTTTTTTAAGTTCTTACATCACTTACTTTGAACGTATCTGTACGTAAAATACTCCCAAAAACTGTATTTAAAGACAAAGATAAAAGAACTACATAAAATCTATAGAAAAGAAATCTTAAATTCCTTTAAAATATCGTACATAGTTTTTTTTTGCTTATTTAATTTAAAAAAAATGTATGCCTCGAAAATTATTTTATTCCTCTAAGCTTAAGGACACTAAAGTTGAACATGGCAAGTAAGAATATGCATTTAAAAAAAAAAAAGCTTTCATTACTTCTGCGCTGAGCATAATAAATATCTTTTCTCCACAGCACAATGACATAATAATCCTTTAAACGAATGCAAAAGCCAAAATCTCTACAAAGAATCCTCTTCTTATTAAGGATTTAAATAAAGAAAAAATGTCATTAATTATGCGCCGGTGAACGTCTTTATGCTGAGAGTTAGGTCAGGAAATGGGTAAAAGCAGAACAAATGCCTTTCTTTGCCAGATGCTTTCGGGTTATGAATACGGAATTTAATTGGATATGTTTACGAAAGCATTTGATCATATTTCATATAAAAAGCAGCCCGATTTAATTGTATTGAATTCAGAGAAATGATTGCGAGGTATATACATGGTGGGGTGTTACATAATTCTGTTTTATTAAATATTAATTTTAATTTTTTTATTGTACTGAATTTAAAGAAATAAATGCGTGGTACTATCGCAGTTGCATGTTACATCATTGAGTTTCATTAAGCATTTATTTAAATATTTTTTATTGTTTACTGAAGTCAGAGAAATGCTTGTGTAGTATTATATAGTGGAGCGTTACATAATTCTGTTTTATTAAATATTAATTTTAATTTTTTTATTGTACTGAATTTAAAGAAATAAATGCGTGGTACTATCGCAGTTGCATGTTACATCATTGAGTTTCATTAAGCATTTATTTAAATATTTTTTATTGTTTACTGAAGTCAGAGAAATGATTGTGTAGTATTATATAGTGGAGCGTTACATAATTATGTTTTATTAAATATTAATTTTAATTTTTTTATTGTACTGAATTTAAAGAAATAAATTCGTGGTACTATCGCAGTTGCATGTTACATCATTGAGTTTCATTAAGCATTTATTTAAATAATTTTTATTGTTTACTGAAGTCAGAGGAATGATTGTGTAGTATTATATAGTGGAGCGTTATATAATTTAATTTCATTAAATATTTACATTTAAAAAATTATCTAGAAAAATGCTAAGATTTTAAAAATATTGTTGAATTAATCTTACTAATATTTTATCACAGTTTCCCTAACCGACACTGAAAATATGTTTTAAAGGTATATCCTACAGATTCATGAATTAATTATTTACATTTTGTCGTGCTCTTTGCAATGACTAATTAATTACAAATGAAATCAGTTTTCACAAAATTAACTTTTGAAAAGCACAACTATTACAGAAATGTTTTTACCGAGTATCCTTATTTTTTTTCCTTCTAATTCTTCGAATAAATCTTAAAACCGAGCAAATGCTATTAAAACTAAATTAATAAACTGTCCATAAATCTAACTTTCTCTACTCACAAGTATACATTTCTATAACGTATAGGTTGATAGGTTTTGAATCTAACTTATTCAAGACAGTCAATTATATAAACTCTAGCATATCTTAAGAAAGAAAAAAAAATACGTTACGAAGTAAGCATAGTGAAAAATCTCAAGTTTTTACTAAAACGAAAAGAAGAGATTAGTTATGAAATGAAAGTAAAAATTTGTGAGTCGGGTAGACTATAAATTTTCAAAATTATGTCCCTGTAGATTATTTTCAATGCAAAGTAAATGTGCGATAACCTTCTGCTAACAGCAAAAATAGAAATAAATTTTGTGATATTTCTCGTATAGAGGGCAACATGAGAAAAGATCGCTCAAAATGCAACGCTGAATAAGATAGAGCTCCTTCCCGTATTCTAAAAAAAACTATAAGTTTTTAATTATATAAATATGTTTTTTTTTCAATTGATATTCATGTTTACATTAAACACTGCAACTTCAATTTGAAGGCTATTGTTGATACTAATACATTTCCCTTTCTTCAACAAAACGCAATCTGAAATAAACGATTAAAAAACCCACGTTTAAACTTTTTTTCTTTTTATCTAAATCAAATATCTTTCATCAGTCCTCAGAATTTTTATCAACGTGTTGTTAGAGGTTCGACGTCAACTTCAAAATCTAACGATCCTTAAGATGTTCCTAATATTATTTTAATGACCTCCCTTGAAATTTGAAGCGGAAACTCTAAATGATTACTGTGCTAAAAGCTTGGCACCTAGAAACAAAGAGTTTTTAATTGTGTATTATGTTCGTTTTTGGTTAGAAAAAACGCAAAATCCGCTCCATCTTCTGAAGAGAAAACTGTCCCGATTAAAGATTAATTGGAAGTATTTCGAGAAATCAGAAGAAACTGCTTCCTTTTTTTCTGCAATCTCAAAATATTTTTGTTTTTACATTGCGTTTAAAATATCACAATTTGCAATTTTTTTAATGAAAAGTGAAATGTTCAAAACGATTAAAACTTATTTTTAAACGTTGAAAACAGCGGGGCCAAAAATTTAAATAGTAATAAAATAAAAACCCCTACGTGCATACTTATACACTGAAGTGACAAAAGTCATGGGATACCTCTTAATATCGTGTCGGCCCTCCTTTTGCCCGGCGAAGTGCAACAACTCGACGTGGCATGGACTCAACAAGTCGTTGGAAGTCTTCTGCAGGAATATTGGGCCATGCTGTCTCGATAGACGTCCATAATTGTGAAAGCGTTGATGGGGCAGGATTTTGGGCACGAACAGACCTCTCGATGGTGTCCCATAAATGCTCAATGGGATTCATGTCGGGCGATCTAGGTGGCCAAATCATTCGTTGGAATTGTCCAGAATTTTCTTCAAACCAATTGCGAACAGTTGTGGCCCGGTGACATGGCGCATTGTCATCCATAAAAATCCCATCGTTGTTTGGGTACATGAAGTCCATGAATGGCTGCAAGTGATCTCCAAGTAGCTGCACATAAGCATTTCCAGTCAATGTTCGGTCCAGTCGCACTAGAGGACCAAGTCCATGCCATGAAAAAACAGCCCACACCATTACGGAGCCACCACCAGCTTGAACAGTGCCTTGCTGACAGTTTGGGTCCATGGCTTCGTGGGGTCTGCGCCACACTCGAACCCTACCATCGGCTCTTACCAGCTGAAATCGTGACTCTTGGACCAGGCCACGGTTTTCCATTCATCTAGGGACCAACCGATATGCTCACGTGCCCACGAGAGTCGCTGCAAGCGATGTCGTTCTGTCAGTAAAGGCACTCGAGTCGGTCTTCTGCTGGAATAGCCCAAGAAATCCAAATTTCTCCGCACAGTTCTAGCAGACACGCAATCTGAAATAAACGATTAAAAAACCCACGTTTAAACTTTTTTTCTTTTTATCTAAATCAAATATCTTTCATCAGTCCTCAGAATTTTTATCAACGTGTTGTTAGAGGTTCGACGTCAGCTTCAAAATCTAACGATCCTTAAGATGTTCCTAATATTATTTTAATGACCTCCCTTGAAATTTGAAGCGGAAACTCTGAATGATTACTGCGCTAAAAGTTTAGCACCTAGAAACAAAGAGTTTTTAATTGTGTATTATGTTCGTTTTTGGTTAGAAAAAACGCAAAATCCGCTCCATCTTCTGAAGAGAAAACTGTCCCGATTAAAGATTAATTGGAAGTATTTCGAGAAATCAGAAGAAACTGCTTCCTTTTTTTTCTGCAATCTCAAAATATTTTTGTTTTTACATTGCGTTTAAAATATCACAATTTGCAATTTTTTTAATGAAAAGTGAAATGATCAAAACGATTAAAACTTATTTTTAAACGTTGAAAACAGCGGGGCCAAAAATTTAAATAGCAATAAAATAAAAACCCCTACGTGCATACTTATATATTGTTAGGAAAATCATTGCACTGTCATCAAACTGCTCAACGAAATCAATCTCAAAGTTGATGTTTCGAAAATTTTAAAATATTGTGTATCATTTTAAAATTTTTGAGCACGTCCTAAAATATTTTGAACATTTCTCTTCTAAGCATTTGGTTTCCATATTTTTTCTTAGCTTTTTTTTATCCTAAACTATTTCTTAACGTTAAGAATTTTATCACCCACAATTTCCTTTAGTAAAAGTAAAAAATAACAGTAACAATAAGTAAAAAAATCGTAGAAGAAGTAATTAAAATAATAGCACACACATTGTTGAACGAGACTTTTTCAGCCTAGTGCTGAAAAAAATGTAATTAAAAAGAGGCATGACTTTTAATTACTTTTTCATTGATTTTTCAGAAAAATAATTTTTCCTATAATTGTTTCAAATCTAAAAATACAAATAAATTGTTGCAAGATATTTAGACAATTTTTAAAGTCTTGTTTATTTATTATTATATTTTTTTTTCATTTTTTGTTATAGAAAACTGGAGAAACGTGCATGTAATGAACAAATAGCTTACGATTTGCTATCCACAATGGAAGAGCTATCAATATATCTCACTGAAAAATTCTATATGACTGTGCACAAATCTGCGATTGAAATTGCGGGCACATGTTTAGAGTTAAAAGAAACTATTTATCAGAGCAAAGAAAATTGAGCTTTGCAAAAAAACCTGTTCATTTTCGCATCATTACCCAAATTCATTTCTCATAGCTCATAATTCTAGTTTCGAATATATTATCCTCAATTTAATTTAAATTTGTTTCAAACAAAAAATGTAATCGATTACACAGTTACGCTTTAAAAATTTGGATTTTTTTGATTATAACACTTTACATGACTCACACATTTTACTCATTTCAGCCATTGGAAACTGCGAATTAAAAAAGCAAGCGAATTTCGGTAAGCGCATTGGTATTACATCCATCTCTTACTTCCATTTAATAAGACATTTACATAAATATTAAATGAAATAAATGATACACTGCGATGCAAAAATTTAGACTAATGGCAAATATATGAATAAAAAGAAAACTATTCAACGATATGCTTTCAAATTTCTACTGCAGGTACACAATATGGTATACGTGTCTGGAGTTCTTAAAAATATAACTGGAATCAAATATGGGACATTACAAAATACATTTTTTTTCATTGTTGCAAAAGTTTAGACAATAGTCAGATTTTATGTAAATATCCCTTGAAATGTGATTGGTGGAGGAAAGGCGAGACTTTATTATTCGAACATAACGTGCAGAGATTGCTGAATAAATAATCAAAATCTCAAAAGCTCTGTAGTTCTTGTGTACAGAAGACGAGAAAGTTTGGAAGCCGAAATTTGAAAATGAACCTACTTTATTAATTTTTTGTCTTTTAAATCGGCTCTAGTATGGTAGTACAATGTGTTTTACTTTATGGAGAGCAAATTCAGACATGCGTATCGATCAAAAAGGCCAAGAAAAATTATATTTCTTAAGGATGAAGGAATTTAAAAAACGGCTCGAACTGACAATTCGCCCCTTAAACCGACAAACCTTCAACTTGGGTCAAAACAGCACATGACAGCATAAGCAAATGAACAACTGAATCGGAATGCATAAAAAAAAAACAAAGAATTGTGCCTACGCCTTTTCGGACAGAGTGTCCTAAATAAGCCAGAATTTAATGTGAAAAGCAGCATATGTATCATCGTGACTAAAAAATGAATGGTACTTTCTTCGATAAAAATTATTAAAATTGGGATGGCCTAGATGGATTATAATTCTTTTAGCGGGACTTGAGAAATATCCAATGATCATATGCTGCGCTGCTTTTACCATTAAAATCTGGGTTATTTGGGACACTCTGTCCAAAAAGGCTCAAGCACAATTCTTAGTTCTTTTATTCATTCCGATTCAGTTTTTCATCTACTTATGCTGTCACGTGCTGTTTTTGACCCAAGTTGATGTTTTGTAGGATTAAGGGGCGAATTGTCAGTTCGAGCCGTTTTTTCAATTCCTTCATCCTTAAGAAATATAATTTTTCTTGGCCTTTCTGATCGATACGCATGTCTGAATTTGCTCTCCACAAAGTAAAACACACTGTACTACCATTCTAGAGCCGATTTAAAAAGCAAAAAATTAATAAAGTAGGTTCATTTTCATATTTCGGCTTCCAAACTTTCTCGTCTTCTGTACACGAGAACTAAAGAGCTTTTGAGATTTTGATTATTTATTCAGCAATCTCTGCACTTTATTATTCGAATAATAAAGTCCCGCCTTTCCTCCACCAGTCACATTTCAAGGGATATTTGCATAAAATCTGACTATTGCCTAAATTTTTGCAACAATGAAAAAAAATGTATTTTGCAATGTCCAAAATTTTGTTCCAGTTATATTTTTAAGAACTCCAGACAC
Source organism: Uloborus plumipes (assembly GCA_038373865.1). NCBI lineage: Eukaryota > Metazoa > Arthropoda > Arachnida > Araneae > Uloboridae > Uloborus > Uloborus plumipes. Next base: position 22,338 of record JAXGGA010010861.1, read on the forward strand.
GTATTTGGGACCATATTGTGTATCTGCAGTAGAAATTTGAAAGCATTTCGTTGAATAGTTTTCTTTTTATTCATATATTTGCATTTTGTCTAAAGTTTTGCATCGCAGTGTATTAAACTATATACTGTTAACAAAACTTAAATTTAGTTGAAATGTGTTGAAATAGTTGTCCAACTTGTGTATTATTACACTATACGAAAAGCCATGATAACATTTAACCTAAAAGTAACTCAATAATTATTTTATTTTCACCCCCCGAAACTATTTCGTACGGCAAGAAGGGAAGTAAGCGAAGCGTATTTCCTGGAACAAAGCCCGGGCCCCTCATTTATCAGGGCTACCAGGGCCTGCGCCTGACACTAGTCCCGGATGTCGATGGTCGGAACAGAAACCCTAATCGAAAATTTCAACTTCCACCATTTTTTCGCCGAGGTTGCCATTCCGGCGGATGAAATAATATAAAGAGAAGGGCTCTCTAATGGAGGAGGCTTTCGAAGGGAATTCCCTGGGCATGGATCAAAGTGTTCGCTCCCTTTGTTTGCTCAAGCTTCACCAATGTCTGACCTTTAACGTCTATTCATCTTGTTTGTGTGTGCCGTAATGGATTGTTCCTCAAAAGTGAAGGTAACTCGAACAATGAAATCTGGGGCAGAAATTCTCAATTTTCCGTGTAATTAATTACTCGAAAAGAACCATTTAAGAGGAGCTAAAATCGATATTCTCATTATTTTTAGCATGCTTCTGCAAGTGCCAAAGTGTCTGCATAAAGTCGGCTTCAAATACACCTCTTTGTCCGTGAAATAAATTTGTGAACCTTAATATGACTATGTATTTTATCCTTTTAATAATGACGAAATTTTGAGTAAAAGCAGTTCCTGAAAGATTTCTTTTCAATACCTGTTTAATTATTTCATTGTTTCTTTGAAATGTAAATACCAACAATTTGAAATATACGTACTTAGAAAAAATTACTCTGAAGTACTTTATTTAACGTTTTGTGTCACCATCTTAGTTTGAGCATAAAAAGAAAATCATTACGGAGGAAGTTGAAGTAAAAAAAAAAAAATAGAGACAACTAAAAGAACTATTATGGAAACAGGTTTACGTTTCTTATTTTCTCTGATCAGTTTTTGAGCTGAATACAGAGCCAGTACACTGCAAAAAAACCGTTGTTTTTACAGCATAATACTGGCAGCAAAGGTTCCAGTTTAAAACTATAAAATGCACATCAATGAATTGTAAAACTAGCAATTTTAGTATTGTAAAGCAGAAATTTTGCAGTTTATTAGTATAATTTTGTAGTTTATTACCCAAAATTAGCTGTATTATACTAAAAAAAAAACAGTATAATACGGGCAGCAGGGGTTGCAGTTTAAAATTGTAAAATGCACAGTAATAAACTAAAAAAATATAGCAATTTTACAGATATTTACTGTAAAGCAACAATTTCAGTTTATTTGTGTAAAGTTAGCAATTTTTAGTTTGTTACTACAAAATTAGCTGTATTGTACTATAAAAACAACATTCATTTTTTGCAGCGTACGGATTTCAAAACTGTGTTCAAATATTTATAATTTTGTAAATATTAAGATTAGAGATGTGCCGATCAATTGGCAATAATCGGTAATCGACCTCATAAGATGCCAAGAATTTCCGATTAATTGGCGGAGAAAATATTTTTTGAATACTTAAAATGATTTTTGAACTTGAAGTATTCTTTAATTCTTTGAAATTAAGATGAATGAATCAATTTAAGATAAATTAATGTAACATTCTGAAAACGCAAGTAAAACACAGCAGGAAAATGTACTGCCTAAAAAAACGACGTTCTGCTACAAGCAAAAATAGCATAAACATTGAAAAAAAAAAAAACTTTTTTTTTTTTGTTTTGGTTTTCCTATTTTTATTTTTTAAACTGAAGTGCATAGATATCAGTTTTAATGAAAATAAATTCACATTAGTCACTTAAATTTTTTAAAAAATCGTATGTTTCCGTGACACACGGTTCTGAACTAAAAGGCATTATTTTGCTTGTTATATTCAACATAGAATGGCTGCAGATTGCTATGCAATAAGAAACTTTAAAGAAATTAAAATAAGAAAGAAGAGAAACAAACTAAGGATTTAAAAAAAACGTAACCATGCCGACAAAATAAAACGTTATTAACTTCATTGGAGAAGAGATTTGCGAGCTCGAGTTCAAATGCATGTAACTTTTTTTTTCTTACTGAGATAGACGTTATGAATTTTGGATTACACAAATTGGAATCAAATATCGCTCTGTCCAATTGCGTCAGAAAGGAAACTTTGAAACAATTTGCTCACTTTTTATTGATTGATAGTTTTAATGAAGAAATTAAAAACTGGAATTTGGCGAAGCTTTAAAAAATCAAGTTAAACGCTGGAATAACTCCCGCCATAATTCAGTTAGAGAATATGGAGAAATACATAGAAAGCAGAAAAAGCTGTTGTTTTGAATGACATATAATATTAATATGTGCAAACTATCCCTACATATTGTGGAATTTATGTGAAAATTATATCTTTCATTGGAAGAAAAAATAACTGTTCATCATTTTTTTTTCGTACTGATCTCCAAACCTATTCGCTGCTAAAAAAATAATGTCAAATATTTAGCGATTTTGGTAGATAAGTCTCGAGTTTTGAGCGTACAACAAAGAAACCCCTTTTTGGATACTTCATTTTTACAATGCAGAGATTATTTTCAACAGTACACTCAGTTATATAAAGATACGAAGTATTAACTAAACAATTGATCGTAGAACAACAATAAGAGAAAAAAGCGTCTAATTCACTATAGAATGCCAAGTTTTCACAATATTTTATAAGTAAAAGCAGATAAATTTTATTAAAAGCTTTTTTAGAGCAACACCTGTTTTAAAAGTTTTTTTAAATGCTGAATTTGCTCTGTATTTGCTTTTTGGCACTGGAAAAAGGTAATAAAAGCAATGTTTTTAATCAGATATAGTATAGGAAAACCGTTATGTAGAAGAAATTTGTGTTTCAGTAGGAATGTTTATAGCTCACTAACATAAACTTTAAAAAATATAAAAAATGGTTTTTAAATCTAAAGACTATTCCCGTGAGCTTGATTCGCACAAAAAAGTATGACATTTAAATAAATATATGATTTCTAGATGACATAGTCAAAAATTTCAGTTAATCTTATTATATCATTATACGTGGATTAATTCTAAAACATGCAATAAAATATAAATTAAACAATGGAGAGAAGAAATAGGTGGTATAGAGGCTAGAATAACTTTCAATATACTACCCATTCCCTCGCTTAATTTTGTAAGTTAAATTTTACTGTAGGTTTTAGAAATAATCAACGTATAAATATATAATTAGATCAACTGAAATGTTTGATTGTGTCATCTGGAAATCATATATTTATTTAAATCTATACTTTTTAGTGCGAATCAAGCTCACAGAAAGAGTCTTTCCGAACCGCAAGCACTTTGATCACTGGACCGGTGAAGGCACATTTTGGTTACGTTCATAAGACTGCAAGCATTACGTTGCTGCATTACGTTCGCAAGAGCTCTGCGCCGACAAAAGTGGAAGTATCGTACATTACGCCAGGCTGAATTTAACTCGATAAACCGGAAGTAAATTGTGAAAATTATAACAGGAGAAGTAAGTAAAGAAATAGTCTTAAATAATAACAAAAATGAGTTTTCAGTGACTTATAGTGGATGACTCTTTAACATTTCCCACATAATGTAAAGAGCCATTTTATTAATCTGTAAAGTAATTATAGAAACCAAGATACGGTAAGTTTTATGGTTTAAAAAATGTTCGAAAAGCAAAACATGGGAGTACAAGGAATATATATTCTCCGCTTGAATGTAAAAGAGCTGTTTAAATTTTGAGGTGGATGAAAATACAACTGAGAGCTTTTAAACTATAAGAAACGCAAGTTATTTATTATTATTATTATTTATAAAATCGAAAGACATTATAAAAGCATCTATTCGCGAAGAAGACGTTTAGAAGAAATCCTAAATTTGCTTCTTTGATGTAAAAAGTTGTTTAGAGATTAAAATTGGAAGAACCATTTAAAGTCAAACCTTACTTTTGAAAACTGAAATCACATTTTGTGTCATATTGAAAACGAAATTGGAGCTTATGCTCCATGGTTGTATGCATTAAACGAAAAAGATGAAGTTTCAATAAAAACGATTCATTTTCGGGTAGAACGAAAGATATTTTTTCATTCGTTCGAAAAATGGCTTAGATAACTTTTTAAAAAATGTTTCAGAGCTTTCTGAAAATGAAATTACAACTAGATAGTTCTTTTTTGGAAGAAAGAGTCAAAACTGCAATGCCAGAGCAATCGCTAAAGCTATTCATAAGAGGTGGATATGGCTCCTTTTAAAAAAATTTTAAGTTTTTCAGTTTTCCAAATGACATCATATAGCACCTTATATAAATCTATGTCTTTTCATACTAACTATACAAATATATTATACAATACATAGGAAAATTATGGTACAGTGGAATATTCTAAGATTAACTAATGTATTGATGAAGCTAAATATAAATTAAATTTTAAATAACTTTAGCAAATTTTTGTTAGAATGCTCTCCACTCTGAATAATGCACTCCACAATTGCCGTTACAAAACCAAAATAAATTAATCAAAACTTCAGAATGAAAATAAAAGCAAAGAATTTCAACAATCATTATTTCACAGTTAAAAACCAGGGCTATGGAGTCGGCGTCGGACTGATTTTAGGGTAAAAGTCGGAATCAGAGAATTGAAGCTGGGAGTCAAAAGCCTTAAAATTTTAAGAGTAAGAGTCAGTATAGTTTCCTAGACTGCACTTTTGCCATGGCTGCGGAGTCGAGGAGTTGGAGTCGAAGTCAATCATTCGGAGTCAGAGTTGAAGGTTTTGAAATTTTAAAATGTCTGTGAAATCGAAGTTGGAGTCAAGAAGTCGGAATCGAGGAGTCGGATTTGAAACGAGGAGTCGGATTTGGAAGCGAGGAGTCGGATTCGGAATCGTTAATCGGCGTCGGAGTCGAACACTCTAAAATTCCAAAATTAGTAGTCGGTCATTTTTTCCGAAGCTGCATTTCTACCATGGCTGCGGAGTTGGAGTTGTACATTCGAAGTTGGAGTTGGTGTAGGAAACTAATATTCTAAAAGTATGGAGGACAAAGTTGGGCTATGTGCCCTCGGACGTACGCCACACACTTTCGCGATTTAACACATTGCGAAAAACATAATTTGAACTAGAATTGTCCAAATTCAAATTAATTTTACTTTCTTAAAAACTGTTACTGGAAGATAGTCTAAAATAGGACCTTCCTTCCAAATTCTGTATTTCGGAGAAAGTTGTATCTGATTCATGCATGTAGGTATTGCTTTATGCAGAGCCATACGATGTTCACACTTTATAAATCCGCATATAGACAAAATAATACTGTTTTGAGCTTCATGATATAATTACTTTCGAGGACACTGTCACCATCGATTATTCAATCATTCTTATCTTTTGTTTTTTACCCCAAGTCAATTTTTCGAGTGAATGTCGATGTACTGACCAGAAACAGCACATAAAGGGTTATCACCCAAAAAGCCCAGGCTCAAAATTTACCACAAAAATTTCTTTATAAAAAGAAACAGCTTTATTCATGCTCAGGGGGGTATGGCAAAAGGACTAACTCAGTAGATACGCTTAAACACATATAGAACATCAAGATCACATAGACAAATCTGTACTCATCCCAAAGCAACTTCAAAACTTAACTATTTCACATGGGAGTTCGATATAACTTAATAGCCCGGGCCACGAGATTTATCCACGTAGCATAGAAGAATTCAAAATAATTAAAATATCAGGTTAAAACACATAAAACATTAAAACCACTAAAAGAGCATTTATAACATTAATAAAATACACTAAAACAAGTTAAAATAGTCACTCAGTCCTTCATTATGTAGACAAAATACTATAGTCAGCAAGCCGCCACTAGTAAACTTCTTTCAAAGAGCACTCGACCGCTCAGTCGAGGTTTTTTTAAGCAAACGTGGATGAGCACACACTCTTCATCGCTTACGCCCGGGGGCATACACCAGCCGGAACGTAATCTTCGGAGAATAGCAAAGCTTCTGCCATGGAAGACGTGCTTCAGCCCCCGAAGACGCTATCCAGGCACTTTACACTTCATCCGGAGCGTAGATGAGGGCCACTTTCACCACTAATCCTTGGAGCCACGGTGTGAATTCGCTTTGAAGTTTAGGTCAACGATTAGTTACTCCGGCATATCGGGATACTCGCTTCACTGCAGAGGCTTTCTTCCAGACGGCTAACAATCGAACGCTACTTCAACAGCACCCACGCTCATCGCTTTCTCAACAATACCAGCGCACATCGCTACTTCCGTGGCTATTTAAGATTCGCCTCTGCTCGGCACTTCTGCGCAGTATGATCTACGCTCAAAGCTGTTGCCATGTTCCCAGTGCAGTACAAATGCCCCCCCCCCCGTCAAAAAGAAAATTACCGAGAGGTAATTTTCACAGGACTACTCGTACATTCATTCTTAAATTGTATGAATCTAAAACCCTGGGGGCCAAATGACCAAACAAGCCAGGCACGATTTGAATTTCAGGAATCGAACTTCCAGTTTCATTTCTCCGCAACTCCATAAACCCTTTAAAGTCTGGTATCATAGACAAATTCAGTACCGATAAACTTTGAGGTATAAAAACTCCTGATGCCTGGTCCTTGGCCATTCCGCTCCCACACAAAAAGCCAAAATACTAAAAATATATACTTTAAAAACGTATAGAAATTAATGAAATTTTATATATATACCACCCCTATAAAGCTGTAAGAAAAGAAAGGTCACGGCACCAATTTGTACTGACCAGAAACATCACATAAAGGGTTATCACCCAAAAAGCCCAGGCTCAAAATTTACCACAAAAATTTCTTTATAAAAAGAAACAGCTTTATTCATGCTCAGGGGGGTATGGCAAAAGGACTAACTCAGTAGATACGCTTAAACACATATAGAACATCAAGATCACATAGACAAATCTGTACTCATCCCAAAGCAACTTCAAAACTTAACTATTTCACATGGGAGTTCGATATAACTTAATAGCCCGGGCCACGAGATTTATCCACGTAGCATAGAAGAATTCAAAATAATTAAAATATCAGGTTAAAACACATAAAACATTAAAACCACTAAAAGAGCATTTATAACATTAATAAAATACACTAAAACAAGTTAAAATAGTCACTCAGTCCTTCATTATGTAGACAAAATACTATAGTCAGCAAGCCGCCACTAGTAAACTTCTTTCAAAGAGCACTCGACCGCTCAGTCGAGGTTTTTTTAAGCAAACGTGGATGAGCACACACTCTTCATCGCTTACGCCCGTGGGCATACACCAGCCGGAACGTAATCTTCGGAGAATAGCAAAGCTTCTGCCATGGAAGACGTGCTTCAGCCCCCGAAGACGCTATCCATGCACTTTACACTTCATCCGGAGCGTAGATGAGGGCCACTTTCACCACTAATCCTTGGAGCCACGGTGTGAATTCGCTTTGAAGTTTAGGTCAACGATTAGTTACTCCGGCATATCGGGATACTCGCTTTACTGCAGAGGCTTTCTTCCAGACGGCTAACAATCGAACGCTACTTCAACAGCACCCACGCTCATCGCTTTCTCAACAATACCAGCGCACATCGCTACTTCCGTGGCTATTTAAGATTCGCCTCTGCTCGGCACTTCTGCGCAGTATGATCTACGCTCAAAGCTGTTGCCATGTTCCCAGTGCAGTACATCGAGAGAGCCAACGACTTCCGTCCGCATCTAAGACATTAGAGCTGCCTCTGAGTCTGAGAAGACCGAGAGGAAATCATTTAGCCTCATATTTCCTTTTGCTGATTATACGCGGCGCGTTGGGTGCCAAAAACCAGAAGGAACGACTTAAATACCATTAATTTCCTGTTGCCACTAGAGGAAAACTTTCCGTGGTTCCTTCGAAAAATTAGCATCCTGCCCCTAATGAAGTGCCCGGATATGAAAAGAGGGAGGGATTGGAAGAAGCTTGTTAAAGAAAAAGGAAGACACCTGTTAATGATCGTGTTGCCTCTCAGAGGGGAAAAGTCTTAGAAATTGAAATAGTTTCGTAAGACTCATTTTGGATTGCTAAAAAGTTACACTAACTATATTGGCATTTAGTAACGGAAACTTTTCTTTTGTGCCAATTCAGGACACTTAACTGTTCCGTCAAAAATCGAAAAATATTTTACTATTTTTTTTAAAACAAATGGTTTTAAAATTGCTAAGCATAATGTCAAATATATGTGTGATTCAAAAAGAAAATTTCACTATCTGCAACATTAAATTATTTCCCTTTACAAGTTTTTGCCAATTTTAATATTCTCGTCCAAAATTGAGTCGCAGATTCCGCCTATCGCAAGATAAATCTTTTTTTTTTGTTTATTTAACCTAAATTTCCCAATTGAAGGTTCACCTACATTTTAGCATGAAATTAGTCAAAAACAATTACAACTCACGTTCCAATTACCTTGGAAAATTGGACAATTTTTTTCTGAAGCAGAAAAAACATTGGCTTCTGTAGAAATTAAATTCTAATTTTTGCAAGCATTTTTTTGTCCTGAAATTGGATCATTTATGAAAAATATGGATTTCAATTTGAATAATAGAATCATTAATATTGAATTAAATAATTTCATTTCAGAATATTGCATTGTCATCGAGTCTGAGGTTGCTTTTTTAAATTTGAAAAGAATCCGATTGCAGGAAATGGGTGAAAATGGAGTTGCAAGATTTGAACAAGATTGTAGATATAAATAAATATAGAGAGATTATGAGCTAATAATTTGAATTAAATAAAATTAATCTTCTAATCTTATTTAATAGCATAAGTTTTGCATTAAGTTGCAGTTCTTATCATTTTCCGTTTATACTGGGTTGAGAGTATAATGTCATGAGTGTATTATATCATGTGAAGTAAATTTAAAACAAGTAGGTATGAAATGAAACTATTTAGGGGTGCACCGATTAATTGGCCATAATCGACTACTTTGCCGATTGTTAATAATTGGTAAAATCGGGCCGATTAATCGGCCGAAAAAATATTTTTTCAAATATAATTCTTTAAAGTATACTTTCACTAAGAAACTATGGTGAATAATTTTATTAACAGTAATAATAATCCCCACAGTTGATATAAAGTTTTTTTATAATTAATTCTGCTACTTTGATAAATATACATAGACAATGTTACAACATTTTCCATGTAGCGATAGTTTTTTCCCTTTCACTGTGCTTAGATAACCTCCAATTTTCAAAGGATAAAAGCATTGAATTAAATTGCTACTAATTATTAAAAAATATGAGTTAAAAGTACTCCTTAATTGGCGTGCTCCCCACAGATCCCCCTCCCCCTTTTTGTTTGAATTTTTATGTCCAATTAACATAACTAACAATGTGTCAATAATATTATTAACAATAATATAAAAATTGAGTAAAAAACCAAAAAGCGACGTTTAAAAACACAAATAGATGAAGTTAAAATTGGCAAACATGTTTCAAAAGCATAAAGCTTCCTTCTTCAGTGCCAAGCAAGAAATGGAAAGAAACAAAGTGCCGGGAGAATTTAAATAGCAAAGGAGCAAAAGCTAGGCCAATCAGGTGTCAGCGTGTGCCGAGCCCTGATTTGGCGTTGCGTTGTCAGAAAATTTAAAAGCATGAAGTAAAATTAAAAAGTTAAAAAGAAAGAACTCTCAAAATCCTCAGTCGCGAAACACTGTTGGGAAATGGGCCATAGATTTGTTTTCTCCGAAGCTAAAATTATTTGCAGACCTTCAACTGTCGGCGAGTTGGATTTCTTAGAAGCCTTTCATGTTCATAAAAATTCAAGTAATATTTGTAACGAATCCTTTGCAGTTCCACACATCTCGCCAATTTTACTTCATGCTTTTAAATTTTCTGACAACGCAACGCCATGACACCTGATTGGCCTAGCTTTTGCTCCTTTGCTATTTAAACTCTCCCGGCACTTTGTTTCTTTCCATTTCTTGCTTGGCACTGAAGAAGGAAGCTTTATGCTTTTGAAACATGTTTGCCAATTTTAACTTCATCTATTTGTGTTTTTAAACGTCGCTTTTTGGTTTTTTACTCATTTGAACACAAAGTGAACTGCTTTTAAATATGAAAATTGATATTTGATAAAGAATCTAAGAAATTTGATAAAATATTGAAATTATTTTGTAAAAATTAGGAAAATGGAAAAAAAATCTTCTATCAGAAATAAATTAATTACTATTTCTAAACTTGGAATTGTAAGAGAGAGAAAAAACTGATGAGAAAATTGGTAGTAGAAAAACAATCATCCTTATCATTAATCTGCTCAGTCGATTAATCTGCCGATTACCAATAGCCGATCGATCGGTAATCAGTAATCGACCAACTTGCTTATTGGTGCATCTCTAAAACTATTCCAATAAAAGGGTCTTAATGTGCATTTAGGACAACCAGAAACTAAAGCCTAAACTTTGAAACTAAAAAAAGTGCAACATTTGCAGTTTAAAAATTATTTTCCCGAAGATCTTGTGAATGCGAAATTGAACGCGTTTTCTAAACATTCAATAAACAAATTCCGCCACTAAATGCGTTCTTAGCAAATGCTAATAGTTGAAGGCCTAAGGAACAACAAGTAGTTGCCTCTAAATCGGCTGCGGATCGTTTAAAGGCCATTTGTTGACGTTTCCTCTCTTCCCGGCTGAAAAACGGAAGCGAATCGATTTCAAAACAAAACTCCCCGCAAACGCGATTAGGAAAGGCTTTCGTCACTCTGGGTAAACACAATCAAGAAGATGTTCCCTAAATGTTAATAATAGCCCTTAGTTCTTTCTCCCATCCCTGCAGGTTTAAGAAAAGCGAAAGCTTAAGAAAGAGCGCTCGGCTTTTTGGGAAGGCTTTCGCCAATTTATCAGTCGTATCCATGGTAACGAATACACCTACCAAAATATGGACGCCCCGGTCGGAATGTTGATTTTTCTTAAATTTAATGTTGGCATGAGATGTGGGAGAGCTTCTTTTGTTCTTTAAACAGATATATTTTTGTTCATTTTTTTTACCTAATTAAAAGTTATTTGCAAATACCAGAAGATCGAGGTTCCGTGCTAAATTTTAGCCGGATGTGTAGATTATCTTGAAGAAATGGTTTATCTTCATGAGGAAAAGATTATTATGTTTGAAAAAAGCTAATTTAACTAATTTTAATTAATAATATTTGAATTGAAAATTAAGGTTTTTAACAGTAACGTAAAAAGATAGTCTGAAAAGGTTTTAGATTTGAGGTGAAGAAAAATCTCTCAGGATGCAAATATTACCACGTGTTGTACAACAGAACGATGATTATTGACATTTCTAAATCGGAACTAAAGAAAAAAAATAGGTAAATATGAAGTGCATTTAAGAGCAATGACAAAATTTGGTGGCATCAAGCTTCTCTTAATAAGTCACATTCTCCTGTAATAACTGTTTTGATTCTAAAAAGAAATCTGTTTCAATTTTCATACGAAAACCAAAACTTTCTAATAAATTTTTAATGTATAAAAATAAAATTTTATAAAAAAAGTAAAACCGACTTCAAAAACGCAGCTGAAAATTGCTCTAAAAAGTAAAAAATAAATTTATTCTTTGAACACCATCGATACTACTTTTAAACATGAGTTTTGAAGTCGGTGTCGAAACAGTTAATAAAATCATTCTTACCCATTGATTGTACCATTTGATTGATTTTTACGTTCAAAAAACACTTGAAATTAAGAATGAAACATTTTTTTATTTTTGTTATGAAACACGTAACCGAAGAATGGGTACGAATGATTTTATTAACTGTTTTGACACCGACTTCAAAACTCATGTTTAAAAGTAGTATCGATGGTGTTCAAAGAATAAATTTATTTTTTACTTTTTAGAGCAATTTTCAGCTGCGTTTTTGAAGTCGGTTTTACTTTTTTTTATAACATTTTATTTTTATTTCATTCTTTTCAGTGTAAATGTATACCCGGAATAGTGTCATGTTGCCATCGTGACGCTTCATCTCACTTTATTAAGGCGTCTGAAATTTTAAGCGATTTCCACTAAAAACATTTTTTTTTCTTTTTAGAATTTATTTCTATGCTGATTTAATTAAAACATTTTAAAATTATTAGTTTTTCACCCGATTATGCGGCTAAAACTGGCCTACGGTTAATCCGCAAAGTAACTATCTACCGCCGATTCATTAGTACATCACTAATTTTAAAATTTAAAAGTTTAGGTGATGGGAGCCTGGAAATATATATTTTTTAAAAATTGGGGTACTCAGGACTCAATATATTCTATAAGTAAAACTGCGGTTTGCATACCGCATAATCGTTTGACGTAGACAGTGCATTTTTTCTGCTGCTTAAAAATCCGCCGACTCCGTCGAGGTTCGAACTCAAGCTCTTAGCGAATGAGAGCCCAGCGTCTTACCGCTAGGCCACTCTATCGGCGAGCTACTGTGACCTATTGCAAGAGTGTGCGCGTGAAATTTGAAATTCAATTCATGCGCAAAGAGGGTGCACATGAACGGAATTCCAAAGATTTCCCTCAATTTCTTCAGGATTCCGTTCTCAAACCCAGCATCATAGGACCATGGGACCATCAGGGAGGTGTACCCTTTCCAACAAAAAAAGAAAAAAAATCAAAATCGGCCTATTCAGTAAAAAGTTATGCGTGGTCATACATAAAAAAATGTACTGGTCGACCAGAGAACCTTCTCCGTTTTTTCGTCGGTTAAAAATCAAAGATTATTCTGCCTGCCACCTTGTCCAGTGGTCAGTCTGCCACGGATGATGTGGTCCCGCGTTCGAGTCCCGGCTTGGGCATGGATGTGCTTTCTCTCTCCTTTCTTGTCCTTTCTTTGTGTGAATGTGTTGTTGTGAAAGGTTGCCTACCCTATAAACGGGTACAGTAAATAAATAAAGCGGAAAAGGAGTTATGCATATTTAAAAGCCCATTGATACGCAGAGGGGAGAGAGAGTATTGAAGCACGAAATAGTTTTGACAAAACTATTTCTTACAAAAATATTTCCAGCTGCTGCAACCTCACAAGCTTCAAAACAACAAGTTATGATATTTTAACATGTTTATTAAATAAATTCAAATGTGGGTGGGACAGTATTCGTTCTAGAACAATATCAACAACAGTAAAAAGTAAAAATGCACCATTCATTTTTTACATCAGGGGGAGATGATGGGGGGTAGGCATGAAAGTTAAAGTACACTTAGTTTAAAAAACAATTAGAAGCACGACCAAGCTAGTGTAATAAGATTTATTAAATATTGATGAAATGCATTTTATCTTATATTGCATCTTCATAAGCCCTTGCCAAATGACAAATTAATTTTGAGCTCGACAAGTTAGACCAACTATTCTTGGTTGGAGCTACTATGCAAAAATGCTTTTTGTTTCTCACACAAAATGTGTAATCAAGCATACATATTCGGTTTTAGCTATTAAAAGAGGGATGTCGCCTCCGTGAGACATACTGTTTCATCCGTTCCTTACACAACTTCCCAAAAAAGTGGTTTATTGCTAGAAAGAGGCAATATTTAAGACACCTGCTACTTTATAAATTTGTATTATCAGTTGTATAAATCATTAAAGTAATAATTTTGAAACTAATGAATAAAATTTATAACTTTCCTATTAAATAAATGCCGTAATTTACATTTGGTGATTTGAAATAATCTTTTCTGACATAAATTCAAAGAATTCTGCAGCGAAAATGATTTACAGCAACAAGTATGAGACTATGATTGTTCCAACAGGTGAAAGAGTCATAAAGGATAATTTTGCCTGCTCTATCCTTTCATACTCTTCCCTACACATATCGACGGGAAACTGAAAATTTCAAAACTCGGGGCTGATGAATAAGTTTGTGAGTTTGTAGCACATCTTCATTGCGCAAATGACAGGATATTTAAGAAGAGTATATCCGATTTAATCAATACATTCGTTATAAATGTATTTGTGCTCTTAGACGATAACTATGCCTCGCAGACAGGCGCAGTATTTGAGAGATGGCGCATGTGGGCTCAAAGAAGCCGTTTTTTTTAAATTAAAGAATTGCTACACATTTGAATTGAAACGGTGTTGCTACTGGACAATCTTTGCCGGATTGGGTGAACAATGTATGGAACTATGTAAATTTCAAGTCATTTAGGGGGGAAGGGGGGGTCAATTGCTCCCCCCCCTGACTTTGAGAAATCAATGTATTTACATATAAGTGGGCGTGGTTTTTGCTGATTTCCGATAAAATTGCATTGCGTTTTTTTTTGCAATTGCATTGCCCTTTGCCCCCACCCCGGAAAAACTTGAAATGACGTCCCTGACAGGCCCGTCATTTAAGGGGGGGCAAGGGGTTCAATTGCCCCCCCCCTGACTTTGAGAAATCAATGTATTTACATATAAGTGGGCGTGGTTTTTGCTGATTTCCGATGAAATTGCATTGGTTTTTACCCTTTGCCCCCCTCCCCTGGAGAAACTTGAAATGACGTCACTGACAGGCCCGTCATTTAGGGGGGGGCAGGGGGTTCAATTGCCCCCGTGACTTTGAGAAATCAATGTATTTACATATAAGTGGGCGTGGTTTTTGCTGATTTCCGATGAAATTGCATTGGTTTTTACCCTTTGCCCCCCTCCCCTGGAGAAACTTGAAATGACGTCACTGACAGGCCCGTCATTTAGGGGGGGGCAGGGGGTTCAATTGCCCCCGTGACTTTGAGAAATCAATGTATTTACATATTAGGCGTGGTTTTTGCTGATTTCCGATGAAATTGCATTGCGTTTTTACCCTTTGCCCCCCTCTGGAAAAACTTGAAATGACGTCCCTGGTAAATTTATAATCTTATTACACTATACTTATTACACTAGCTTTGTCGTGTTTCTAATTGTTTTTTAAACTTAAGAGTGTACCTTAACTTTCTTACCTATGTCTCATCATTTTGTATTTAAGTAAGGTGGAAAAGGAACATTGCTTGAAGAGTGATCAATTGTCAGAGTGACACCCAGAGCCTTTAATGCTCCTTTATCTTCGATCTTAAATGTAACTGATGTAATAGTGGTCCCCATGAGCCATTAATAGTCAAATCGGAAAAATAGGGTTGCTCACACGGTGACTATTTCTCCTATTGATATTGACATCTATATCAACAAAATCATTTGCAGTAGTGTCGGGCACATTCAACTGGCAATCATAATGACTGAATTAGATTTATTTTCAGTAAAAGGCCCCGTTTTGAATTGAGTCGGGCTGACCAGATAAGACCTGTTTGGAGATGTCTTGTAGAGCGAACGATTACTAATGTGATCGTCGTCGTCATATGGTTCAATTTCAACGAGGAAGGAGTGATAAGAGTTGGACTGTGACACATTTCATTTCATAGAAGCTTCTATTAGTAATCTTAGCGGCATTTTTACATTTTAGTGGTATGTCGACGAGATTCATAGCCTCGTTGTGTTGTCCTTTCTTCCATCTTGGGTTTATATATCAGCAAAATAATGGTTGTATGCACAAAACGAGTTCTACTGCTTGTCCAAAAATACCTTGGACATCAAGACTGACGAATTTCTCAAATATTAAGAGAGTTAAGAGCATAATGGGCAGAGTTCTCCAACCATCTCAAGACGTCACAAAATTGCTATAGCTGTTTTTCTGTAGTATATCATATCCGCTTATCCCCCCCCTTTAAATACTTCCTTGTAGGTGCGACTTTCTTTTTTTTTTGTCATAGAGTGTACTGCGACCAAAGCGAATAGGCTATTGCGTTATTCTACTGTCACTTGCGTGTGAGGTGAGCAAAAATGTAGAACACTGAGTGTGTATAGAACTGGTGTACTTGTGAAGATTCAATTTGACTATCCACCATAGGTTAAGTTGAGGATCTACAGAGCGAGTATCATCAAAAAACCCCACAGTTGTAAAATGCTCAAAAACATTTGTTTAACCTTTACACTGTAAAAAAAGATGAAAAAGAAGATAGAGCTGTGAGTTTCCGCGTGCATTATGTTCCTATAACTTAATGAAAGATTCGTAAATGAATGTACAAATTCAAAAACAAATGTTTTTTTTTTTTCATTATGCAGTTATTCAAGTAGCACACTTCGTTTTTTAAAAGTTGCAAAGTGGTTAATAACGTTGTAACAACTGCTTAAAAACGTTTATAAAACGTTTAAAGGTTATTTGTGCTACCTGGGTACTTGCTGATTACAAATACAACCTTAAAATTAAAAAAAAAGAGTGCAGAGGACAGATTCAAAATAATTTAAATTTGTAGAATAGACGGGATTTTACTTTAAAGTTCTAGACTTGTCTTTTAAGATATTAGTAGATATTAGTAAATTCAAAATGTTGGCAATAAATTTAAAAAATAGAATCAATTTTGAAGAACTCAATTGCTTTAAGTGTTTAACGAGAAATTTAATGCAGGTACTTCTGGGTGGATCTTATTAAAATTCTTTGGATTTTAATAAAATATGGTTTGCAATTATTCAGCTGTAGAATAATATTTTATAAAATATGATTCATACTTTTTTTTCCTCCTTATAAAGAATATATCTAGGGTAAAAAATGTACTAGCATACTTAATTTGCATATGAGAAAAATATAAATAGCACACTTGTCAGGCAATTAAAACGTGAGGTTCAATATTTTTGTCGTTCGCAGTTGAAAAAAAGAAAACAGGTTTTTAAAAGTTTGAACCATTCTTCACACTTTGAAAAACCGGAGCTTATAGAATTTTGATGCATTACATAACGTTAAACATTGAGCAGACGTGTTCTTGTATACAGAGGAAGAAATATTCTTGGCGTCTGCAGAAAAAAAAAGGAAGAAAAACTAACTTAATTTGCATTTTCCGCAAAGCAGATGTTTCAATCTTTAAAATGCATTTTCCTTTTTCATTAACCAAAATTTGTAAGATTTTTTGTTATATTTTGTAAGTAACTTTCTTACAAAATAGAACATTAAAAACAAAATTGTTACAAAAGCTCAACATTTCAAAAATTAGAATAGTTTTTTCTTTCGGTAACTAACTTAAAATAATTGGCTACCTAAATACTTCTAACAAATATTATAAATTAAAACTGTCTGTTCTTTTTTAATAAACATTATTTATTTATCTTACATAAAGTTCATTAACTACTTTTGATCAAATATAAGGATGGGTGGATTTATGTTTTTTATTTTCATGAACTAAACTGGCCTACAAAATAAAAATGCAGTTGGTGTTGCTGAGTATGATTTCTTGCTGTATTTCACTCCACAATGAAGATTTCTAGAATGAAAAGGAAAGAAAAAAATTCTAATTTTGCCACCTCGAATTCAAATTATGCATTTTGCAATTACGAGTTGCTGCAAGTGTGCGTGTGGGCCGTGATATATGTGGCACCTTCGCCTCTATGTCCTGCATAGTGGTGCAACGGGACTGTTGCAGACTTCTTCTCACTGCGCCACCATGTTATGTGTAGGCCTCTTACAGGGACCGGTGAGCAGGTCCGGGTCGGTGAAGCACCGAGGCGCGCGACTTTGGCAGACAGCCTATCTGAAAGAGGGACTAGACGAAGTTTGAGGATCAAACAGAACACATATAGCAATTTTGTCTCCCAAATAAAATAACAACATTGAAATTAAATCTTCTTAATTCCATGTAAGTAATTGGTTATAAAATAAAATATTAACTGAATCCCATTTAAAAAAAAATGCTGCCAATATTTAAAATGTCTTTTAGATATTTGCACCTTTGTTATTAATTGAAATGCAAATCTGTTAACTGAAATTCGTTCTTCATAAAAGGCGAGTTTTGCGTATATCCTAGTTATATGAAAACATCAAATGTTAAGTATTTACTAGCTGCCAGGGCAGCTAGATTAGCTTCCTGCGGCATGTTGATGCATAACGTCCCCCCTCTCTAACTTTTACCTCATTCTGAAGTTTTATTTGATATAATTTAATGTTCATTCGATTTCAAGACGTACCACGAACGTGGCCCGGCGTTGCACGGGCACTTCGTGCCCTGAAAGTAGTGAGGAAAATGTCAAGAAACTACTCCCCGCCAAGACGGCTCGCTAACAGGCGCTTCACGCCTTTACTTTTTTCCTGTATAAAAAAAATCATTCGAATTATTGAGATGCTTCGCGCCTTCAAGATGGTGAGGAAAGTTTCAGTAAGTTCAGCTCAGGCGCGGATCCAGAGTGGGGTCATGGGGATCATGACCCCCCCCCCCCCTTAACCGACCAAATATAGCAAAAAATTGCATTTTTGGGACTTATTTTACGAAAAAACTGCCAAACCACCCCATTTTTGCACAAAAATTGCACTTTGACCCCCCCTTTCCGAAAATAACCCCCTCCTTAACCAGAAGATGGATCCGCCCTTGGTTCAGCTCGCTCAAAGGAGAAAAAGCAGACATTGATACTCAGTTTTTAATATAAGTAGATGGCTCTTCAACAAATGAATGTTTCAAACTATTACAAGTAGCTAGCGATAAAAATACTATGTAAGTCGCCCGCTTATGAGTTTCGTGTTTGATTTAGTTAAGCCTTCATTCAAAATTCTCATTTTCATTTTTATTATTGTTTCATGGCATGGCAACCACGTTTTGCAATGCAAGAATGGATTTCATATTTAATCATTTATTAGGCTTAATCGCTTTAAACTTGACTACTTATTAATTGATATCTTCGCTAATTAAAATCGTATAATTATATAGATTGAAACTAATGAAGCTTGAAAAATTACCTATCTATCGGTACCTGGTTCGACTTTCAGTTCATTGGCGTTCAGGAGAAAGAAGCGTGACATAGAAAGATAGTTAGAAAGAAAGATAGTTAGAAAGATACTCAGTTTTTAATATAAGTAGATATTACAAATTAATAGGAGCCTTTACGCATTTCACAAAATGTTACCTAAACAGGACAGATGTGAAAAGAATTAGACGAAGTTTTGTTATAAACGCTGCAGCTTGAACATAAATAAATATATATCTTGTATATTATTTCTGAAGTCCGCTTTTTAGTCACTATACGAGATCTTCCTTATTTCTTTATCAAATCCCATGATTTACCTCTCATTTTAATGCTTATCGTTCCGTCAAATGACGAAAAATAGACTCAGTCTAAAAATAGGCTTTTTTTGTCCAAAAAAAAAAAACAAACAAAAAATTTTTTTTTTGTTTAGTATTACAAGTTAATTCACTGAATAGCATCCGAAAACTAAAACGCAGTAGCGTGGTTGGATAGAGCGTCGAAGGGTATAAGTTTTAATCTGAGCCGAGAAGTACTGCTTGAATGATTTTTTTTTTTCAGCAGAATTTTAACCCAACTTTCCATAATAATCATGTACATTATTTCTCAGTTGGGGGAGGGGGTGGGGGTACGACATAGTTCTGGTAATAGTTCATCAAACTTCAAAAGTAAGACATCATTTTAAAGATTTTTCTCCGCTATCAAGCTAAAAATACACAAACAACTCACATTTCTGCTGTTATTCAAAAAAATCTTACACATTTCTTTATTTATGTATTAAAAATAATAAAACTTATTTTGTAAATAACTCTGACTCCCCGGGATAAATATTCCGAAAATTCTCAAACTGCATTGAATTTGTCTTCTCGAAACACGTCATTTCTTATTCAGACTTTACAAAAGAAAAGTAATTCTACACTTACCTTTCATTACACAGCTCTGTCAGTGCAATTTTTCCTTCTAAACTCCGGAATTTCCAATTAGAATCCGTTTTCCGGCGAGACAATTTCAGAAACGAAGGAAAAATTGATTACCATCCCCCTATTCGGTCTGTATTACCTTTTCCGCGTTTCATTTTTCCGGATTTTCTTCCTCAAAATTTGCATAATTTTCTCCTCCCGATAGATGCCACCGCAATAATTTATGCGACGACGGGAATGAGTTCATTGGTGTGGACATTCTCGCCTCTTCTTCCTCTTTTTACCTCTTTTAATTACTCTTCCTCACCTTTATTCAATGCCTTTTTTTAATCTATATGGTAATAAAGGTGACGATCACAATTATTGAAAAAAAAAGAAGACGTTTATTTATTTTTTTCTGTGGCTATTTTTTCTTCTCTCCTTGAGGTTTAAATTAAGCATTAAATTACAGAGGAGAGTTGAGTTGATGAAAAATTGAAATTTCATTTAAATGCATTTGTTGTGAAATAACAATCTTATTCTGTCAATTAAAGTACCTTTGCTAGTGTTTTATATAGGATTAATTGTAATAAATTTTTCACATTGCTTGACATTACTTGGTGTATATGTTACCGTTAAAGTATATAATGCAGTTATTTCATAGAATACCTAGTTATTCAATGAAATAACTGATCGGTGATCGTGTACGTTAAAGTGTGTTATATGTTAATAATTTGACACTTTAACTAGTTATTCTATGAAATAAATAGGTATTCTATAAATTAACTAATAAGAGACTTACAATACACCGCCAACTCGTTCATTTTGATCCATGGACTGCAGTTTCGGGCTTATTATGCCCTCATCAGCATGGAATACGAAAGTAAACGAGCTGGAGGCAAAAATCCTCTTATAGAGCAAACAGAGCCGAAAAAACGCGAAACTGCAGTCCATGGATCGAAATGAACGAGTTGGCGGTGTATTGCATGTTCCTGCCTTAGCCCTAGCTTAGGGGCGGTT
This sequence comes from Uloborus plumipes, assembly GCA_038373865.1. Taxonomy (NCBI): domain Eukaryota; kingdom Metazoa; phylum Arthropoda; class Arachnida; order Araneae; family Uloboridae; genus Uloborus; species Uloborus plumipes. Next base: position 43,120 of record JAXGGA010010861.1, read on the forward strand.
ACGCACTGCTTTATAATAAGAGACTGTTAAAGTGTAAAATAAACAATTTACCAGAAATGAAACAACTTGTTATTCCATAAATAAACTAATGATAGACAATTAAAATAAAAAAAAAGCGATTTATCTAATTGATGCAGCGTATAAATGGTATTTATGGAAACGTACCATAAAATCAGTTGTTAAGACAAGGATCACTAAAATGACACTTGGAATTACCAGAAACATTATTTCTAAAACAAAAAATATTTTTTTATTGTCACACTGGGTGTTTTTTATTTGAATTCGAAATTAACGTTTTCCTCGACACTTTTCATATTGTTAAACGAAACGTAGATATATCTTAAACTAAAAAGTGAGATATACACTGCTCGACATTGAAAATGCAACACCAAGAAGGAGTGGTCAGAAATTCATGCAAATTTTACCGTAGACGCACGTCACTGAGTTATGCAAATGATATGAAATGCGCAGCTCTCCGACGCACGTGGAAGTAAGATATAAGAGAATGAAGTTGAAAAGTGGGCTATGTTCATGTTGGTTTTTCTGCCAGACTAATTATCCGATAAATTTGGTTTTTGTCTCGAAGGATACGTGTGATAGGAGGAAATGCCACGTCGTTCTCAACGAAGACACTTCCAGCATATAGACGACTGTACAAGGAGTATGGTGATCGGACTGAGAAGGGAGGTTGGTCCATACGTCAAATTGCAGCTGATACCCACATGGATGCAAGCACTGTGCATCGGCTGTGTCGGAGATGGTTGGAAAGAGGAAATGTAGCCACATTGAGGGGTGCAGGTGCAGCCAGAGTGACGTCAGACCGCTTGGATCGACGGATTCAAGAACGGATTCAAGGACGACGGATTCAATCGACGGACCCGCAAGTCATTTGTACGTCGATTCTGCAGCACGTGCAAGGTGCCCTGGATGTTCCTGTGTCGACCAGAACCATTTCCCGTCGACTGGTTGCACGTGGCCTGCAATCACGGCGCCCGCTAAGAAGACTGCCATTGACCTCACAGCACAGACTCCAACGTTTGGAATGGTGCCGGACCAGAGCTACGTGGATGGCAGAATGGCAAACCGTAGTGTTCTCAGATGAATCCCGCTTCTGCTTGTCCAGCGATAGTCATCGCATACGTGTGTGGCGTCGACGTGGAGAAAGATCGAATCCGGCAGTAACTGTGGAACGCCCCACAGCGCGACAACGTGGCATAATGGTTTGGGGCGCTATTGCATACAATTCCGTATCACCTCTAGTTCGTATTCGGGGCACTATGACGGCCCAACGATATGTAGATAATGTACTGCGGCCGGTGGCAATCCCCTACCTTCAGGGTCTGCCAAATGCAATTTTTCAACAGGATAACGTCCGGCCTCACAGTGCTCGAATCAGCCAACATGCTCTACGAGGTGTACAGATGCTTTCCTGGCCACCATACTCAGGGCCGGATTAAGGGTGTCGTAGGCCCTAGGTACTCCAGCAGTGTAGGCCCCGAAAAAAATTTTTTTAACTGAAATTGACCGCTAATATTAAGTAATAATTTTGTTGTAGATATAAATCCGAAAATGTGATGATGCGGTAAAATAACATTATTTTATTTTGGGATTTTAACGTTTTTATTTTTCATAGAGCCATTTTCAATAGCCATAATTCCAGAATTGAGTTTATCTGCAACAAAGCAGCTTTTATATCTACCAAATTCCATGCAGAATTCCAGGGTTTTAGTACATGAACATGACAAGACTTTAGCCGCCGGCCCGGCGCGGCGGCTAAAGTCTTGTAGTTTCGCCGGGAAACCTCTCGGACGGGCACATGCGTTTGACACAGTTGGCCACGTTTCCATGCCCACGACCAAACGCTTGCGCGCGATCGAGAGGGTTTCCCTGCTGCTAAGGT